>JAOTQR010079544.1:0-10496 GCA_025774065.1 Solanum ossicruentum
TCCTCTTAAGTGCTAGATGCACATACAGTCCATTAACGCGAGATTCGAGCACATTTGAAAATTAATGTCAATTTGTCCAATCCATGGCATGTTCTATTTGAATTGTACTAGTAGTGTAATATGTGGGGCGTTACAAGTATTTATAAAACAACCCTCGGAGTTATGTAGAAAAGATAGTTGGCATCTGATAAATGTCGCAGTTATGACTCATAGGTTGGCCTACGAATTGTAGTTGGGGTCTCGAATCAGGTTCTTGGCATCTTGGACTAAACTAGTACAACCTATAGGTATGAGTCGTTACTTGAGCTAGAACTCGTATGTTGGTCTCATAGTCTTGGTCTTCAGTCTTTTGCTCCAACATCTTGACCCTCTGATTCTTGCTACGAGTCTACTTATACGAGTTGTACTGTGTATTAGTATTCGTTGGTTGGGCTCATAAGGATGACCTTCTCTTGGCTGATTTCTAATTTTTGGTCTGTGATTCCTGCTACAACACCACCCTATGACTCGTAGCTTGAGCTATGACTTGTAGGTTAGCTTGTAAGGCCTATACTTCAGCAAAATCTACAACTTCTCTTCAAAATCATTCCAACCTAATTTTTCTGCAAGATTAACATAAAAATACATCAAAACACTAAAAAGTCACTTTAAGAACTCACAAAATCCTTTGTTTCAGGCACCAAATGTGTTGTATTTTGACAGCATATCAATACACACTCCTAGAATCATGAATTATCCAGTTTTACTTTGTTAGTTCTTCATAGTTCCCACAACTATAGTTGAGGATTTAGCTACCCATTCTATGTCTATATGCAAGAATTATGATTGAAAAGACATAATTGCATACATACACAATTAAAGTAAGAACAAGCAATCCACCCTAAATAAAAACAACAAACTCTACGGCAAAATTGTAAAAGCTCTAAGGTAAATTCTCAAAGACTGTAACATCCCACATATTACAATACTAGTATAATGCAAATGAAACATAATATGGTTTGAACAAATTAGCGCCCAATTTGTAAAAGTGGTTGAATCTTGTGTTAATGGGCTACATGTGCATCTAATGCTTAAGAGGGTCAAGTGGATAATTGTTTTGTGTCAAATTGTAGCGATGACAGCCTTAAACAAAGTGAGAGAATTGAGGTGCTTGTAGGACTTAAGAAGCTTGCAGGTGAGTCACCTACTTGCTTAGCTTAAATTTGCTAACTAAACGGAGACGAGGCCCAACATCGAATTTGTCCAAGTCTGATTATGAATAAAGTCCTTGTTAAGAGTGTAACTTTGGCCCTTGTTTTAGAATCACACATGGACTATATTTTCAGCCCAAGAAGGATATTAAAAAGGGCCCAAATATATCACAACCCTCTTAACTATTTGGGCCCAAAACTAACTAAGAGAAAGTTGTAAAAATAGGCAGCCCAAACCTGTCAACTTGGAGACCCATTTATGCCCAAGTGTAAGGGTCAAGCTGCTGCATAAGCATCTTATTAATATGTGGTAAAATTTGGTCAAAAGGTCAAGAGTAAGTTGGCCAAGAGACCCTTTATAAATGGCCCAAAACAGCCCTCTTAAACCATTTCAACTTAGACAAAAAAAATCTGCATTCTTGGTTGTTCCTTGCCCTTTCTCAAGGTGTGAACAACAACCTCTCATATTCTTACAAGAATTCTTAAAGAAGCTCTAGATGTTGAGTTTAAAGGTAAGTAAATCTACTTATGAACCTAGTATTGTTTGTTTATCAGAACCAAAGAAACAAGTTAATCACACATATGCTGGAAATTCTGGACAACTTGTATGCTAAGGATTCTTGTACACTTTTCTTGTTAATTAAGAGGTTTTTCTCTTGTTGGTTGGATTTATTATGAAGTAATACTTATGTATTTAATAAAGGTTGGTTTTATAGTAATGTAACAAGGCTGATTCACCACTTTTAAAGTCCACAAAAGTGAGTCCCTATCGCAATTGTGTTCTGAGTATTAACTTGTGGGCTGTTGGATGGAAGACTATTGCCTCACGTCCTTCATGACTGCTTGGGTGCTGCTCTAAGACTGTTTTAGAACTATTTGTATGTGTAAATGTTGCTAGAACAGTTTGGTTAGATTTGGAATAGGTTTAGAGTTGTCAATGTCGAAATGTAGCCAAGGTAGGTAACGTTATGCTGTCCATTTGTAGGTTGTGTAAAATTGTTATGCTTGTGCATTGTGGACTATTGTATGACTGCTATGGAATTCAAACAGGCTGGACATAATATGTACATGCAAATGTCTGTTATAACAACATGATTAGGGGGCAGAAAGTTTGAAAGAACACACTCGGGTTTATAAATTCTCGCTTGCTATCTGTATGTTGTTTTGTAAAGTAATTGGGCTACCAATATGTATCTATTGGCTGCTAATGCTAGCATTAATCACCTACTATGTTGTAGATAAATATTTGGAGGAAGGAAAGGTTAACTCGAGGTAGTAACGAGGTCATATAACAAGGTATGTAAGGCTACTTGATTTTGTATTACTTGGCATGAAACATAGAGCCTTCCTTGGCACATAAAGGCACTCACCAACTCTGACACAACTATTAACCTTGTCTCCACTCTTTTACATATTCATATGATTCCATACATAGTCACCTTCAAATCTGCATACATCTTTGGATACCAATTTACAATAGTTCTTGTAACGAAATAAAGATCATGACTTGTTCCCTTTCGTACGCTTTTCATTATTTGTGTAATGTACTCTTTTCATTGTCATATTGTCTTATATGATTATCTACATGTCACATGCTACATATACAGTTCTACAGCTCCAAAATTGTGACCACCGAAAGAAATATCTCAAAAGTAATTGAAAGGAAAAGTATATTGTTATTTTATGAGTGGTAGCCCAAGGGGTGGAAGAATAACCTAGCCAAGGATGATCTTATCACGGGTGGTAGCCCGAGGGTTTAAGGAAGAACCTAGATAGGGACAATCTCGATATATTATTTATTAATGGGTGGTAGCCCGAGGGTTGGAAGAATCACCTAGCCATGGACAATCCTATCACCGGTGGTAGCCCGAGGGGTTAAGGAAGAACCTAGCTGGGGACGATCCTGATACAGTTTTACCACTGATCAGTTGGTCATTTGTATTACAGCTATGCACAGATTATACAGTAAAGGTAAAGTGATATAAAGAACATAAAGTACATGATTCCAAAGTATAACCAAAGGTGGTCTCTAACCTTACACCAGTGCATGGTTTCATTTGAGTTGTTACTTTATATATAGTATATCCTACGTTACCTACTCAGTATATTATCTCGTACTGGCGTCCCTTACAGGTCACCTGCATTTCTTGCTGCAGGTACAGGTGCTAGTAGATCTCCCCAGTAAGAGTGCAGGAAATTCAGCTATTGTTACCAAGCTCCAGGTTTCTTCCGGGCTTTGTGTATGTCTAAAGCTTATATGTTTGTATTGTGCAGTTTGTTGAGGCGGGACCTGTCCTGACAATTATCACATATGTTTTCTAATCTTGAAGCATTGTAGACTATGTAAATTAAAGTGTGGTCATGTCTCATACTTTAGACACCGTGGCCCCAACGGCCTAGTCATATGCATTTCCTTTTAGCTTGTTATCACTGTTTACCTTCTTAAAGGCATGTCAATTGTATGGATCCCTTATAATATGTATAGAAAGTGCATAGATATAGTTTGATTCTCCCGAGCCTTACTAGTAACGGGTGCCAGTCCTCCCTAATGGTACTTTGTATTGTGACAAAAGTGGTATCAGAGAAGGTCATCCTAGGGAGTCTACAAAGTTGTGTCTATGTAGAATCTTGTTTATCGATGTGTTGTGCACCACATTTATAAGCAGGAGGCTGCATGGCATTTAGGAGTTGTTACTTTCTTGCCATTCTTTAGGTCATGTCATAAAGTCAAGTTTTTTAGCTGCATTATTTCTAATTCCTAAATTGTTTTGTACAGTAAGTATGCCAGAAACAAGGCAGAGCAAAGGTAAAGGGAAAGGAGTAGAAATGATGGTTGGTATACCTATCCAGGTGAGACAATGAGATGAGGTTTCAGAGGAGTCTTTACAGATATCTCCAACTCATCCAGCTCCTGATGAACTGGGAAGTAGTGAAATTCCCCATAACCACCTATCGATGCTATAGTGCAGGATCTGAGAAATATAGTCTAACTATTGACTCGTATAGTTGCTGGCCAAGATCAAAGGCAGGAATGTCCAGTTATGGGCACCAGTGAAACGAATATGGCAGCTCGTACAAGGACATGTGATTTTCATAATTTGGACCCCCTGCCTTCACTAAGTTAGTTCCTAATGAAGACCCCCAAGACTTTATTGATCAGATTCAACGTATTTTAGATGTTATGCACGTAAGTCGTACAAAAACTATCGAGTTTGCGATATATAGGTTGAAGGGTGTGGCTATATTGTGGTATGAAGCTTTGAAACAATCTAAGGGTATAGATGCACCTCCAACTACTTGGGAAGAGTTCAGAGAGGCATTTCATGACCATTAATTGCCATTAGAGATCCGAGAGGCCCATGCAGATCAGTTCCTGAACCTCCACCAAGGAAATATGAGTGTGAGCGTGTATAGCCTTCAATTTAATTCCCTGGCCAAGTATGCTCCTAATGTAGTTACTACTATGACAGATAGAGTCATCGAAATATGGATAAATAAGATACGTATATGGTTAGGGACTGTACCATTGCTCCCTAGAACAAAGATATGGACATAGCAAGAATGCAAACTTTTGCACAAAAATTGGAGGATCAGAGGCAGAGGAGAAGGACACAAGAGTTAGAAAGGGGGCAGGCCAAAAGATCAAGATCTACAGGGCAATTTACACCATCCTAAGGTGAGCTTAAGCCTTGATTTTCTAATAGACCGGCAAGTACATCATCCTCCTACTCTGCAGTAAGTGCTCCACCGCAATTTTAAGGGTCTCAAAGTAATCAGTTTGGTCAACGAGGTGAGCGGCAAGGTGCCCGGATAATGGACTATTTAACTGGCTAACCAATGATTCCCATGCAGCCGTGTAAATAGTATGGAAGGAGTCATCAAGGTAAATTTCATGTTGGGATAGATGTTTGTTAGAGGTGTGGTGTGCTAGGGCACATGATAAGAGATTTCCCAAGGAGATGTATGAGTAGGTAGCACGATCTATTGGGTCAGTTGTTGCATAATCATCATAAGTTCCCCTAGCAAGTAGGGGTCATCAAGAACCTCTAGGCCATGGTAGAGGTGTTATAGGGGAAGCTAGCTTTAGCGGGGTCCAGAATCGCACTTATGCTCTGGGGAGTTGGCAAAATTTGGAAGCTTCACCTGATGTGGTCATAAGTACATTGTCCATGTTTTCACATAATGTATATGGATTAATTGACCCTGATTCTACACTATCATACATCACTCCACTAGTTGCTAGAAAGCTTAAGAGAACACCCAAATTATTGAGCAAACCATTTGAAGTGTTCACACCAACCGATGAGTTTATTATGGCTAGAAGGATTTATTATGACTGTGTAGTAATTGTTTATGATCATGACACATCGGCTGACCTAATAGAGTTATAAATAGTGGTATTTGATGTTATAATGGGTATTGATTAGCTTCTTGTTATGCCACTGTGGATTGCCGAATTATGAGAGTGTACTTCCAATTTCCAAATGAGGCAGTTATTGAATGCGAAGGCAATGTTGGGGCGCCAAAGGATACGTTTATCTCTTATTTTAAGGAAAGAAAGATAATATCCAAGGGATATATATGTCATTTAGTTAGAGTGAGGGAGATGGAGGCAAAATCACCAACTTTTCAGTCAGTTCCAGTAGTAAATGAATTCGTCGATGTATTCCCTGAAGAACTTCTAGGCTTACCTCCTGAACAGGAAATAGATTTTTGTATTGAATTACTTCCAGGCACTCAACCTATTTCTATCCCTCCATATAGAATGTCCCCAATAGAATTGCGGGAATTAAAAGAGTAGCTAAAAGACTTATTGGATAAGGGTTTCATAAGACCTAGTATGTCCCTATGGGGTGCACCAGTGTTATTTGTACGCAAAAAGGATAGCACCTTGAGAATGTGTATCGACTATCGGCAATTAAATAGGGTGACAATTAAGTATAAACCCCCTCCCCAGGATTGATCATTTATTTGATCAGTTATAGGGTTCCAAGTCCTTTTCAAAAATTGATTTGAGATCAGGTTATCGCTAAGTGAGAGTGATGGAGAAAGATATACCTAAGACTTCTTTCAGAACATGCTATGGTTCACTTTGAATTTGTTTTTATGTCCTTTGGGCTAACAAATGCACCAGCGATTTTTATGGATCTGATGAACAGGGTATTCAAGCCATTCTTGGGTGTGTTTGTGATAGTGATAATTGATGATATTTTGGTATATTCAAAATAAGAAGAGGACCATGCAAATCACTTACGAAAGGTGTTACAGGTTCTTCGTGATTGACAATTGTATGCCAAGTTTTCTAATTGTAAATTTTGGCTAAAATTAGTGGCATAATTGGGTCACATTGTGTCTAAAGAGGGAATAAGGGTTGATTCAGAAAAGATGGAGGCTGTGAAAGATTGGCCAAGACCAACAACACCCACAGAAGTTTGGAGTTTCCTAGGCTTGGCAGGTTATTACAAAAGATTTGTTGAAGGTTTTTATTCTATTTCTGCACCTCTAACAAAGCTGACACATAAGGAAACCATGTTCCAATGGAATGATACATGTGAAAGGAGCTTCTCGGAGCTGAAAAATAAGCTAACTTCTGCACCTATGCTAGTACTTCCACAAGGCACTGAGGGGTATGCAGTCAATTGGGATGCTTCAGGAGTTGTCTTAGGGTGTGTACTGACACATCATGGTAGGGTAATTGCTTACGCCTCTATAAAACCATGACCACATGAGAGAAACTATCCAACATATGACCTTGAGCTAGCAGCGGGTCTATTTGCTTTAAAAATATGGCGCCACTATTTGTATGGGCTTCACATTGACAAATATACTGAACATAAGATCTTGTTGTACATCTTTAAGTAGAAAGACCTAAACTTAAGATAGTGGAGATGGCTAGAGCTGACAAAGGATTATGACGTTGATATACTATACCATCCAGGGAAGGCAAATGTGGTAGCCGATGCTCTGAGTCGTAAGGCAATTATGAATACTGGTGATCCAGTTGTGATAAGTGAAGGAGTGGCTAAGGATCTACGTTGATCAGCCAATTTAGGAGTTTGCCTTCTTGAAAGGAAGTAGTGTACAGAATGTTGCGGAGTCTTATTGGTAATGGAGGTGAAACAAAAATAGTTCAAGGATCCTGTTCTACAACAACTCAAGGAAAAAGTGAGTCAGGGTACGATAAAGGGCTTTGACCTTTCGCAAAATGGATACTTTACTACCAAAATAGATTATGTGTGCCTAATATTAATGGATTAAGAAAGAGGATAATTAAAGAAGCCTATCATTCCCAATATTCTATCCACCCAGGATCAACTAAGATGTACCATGAGCTGAAGAGAATGTTTTGGTGGGGATGCATGAAAAATGACCTTGCAGAATTTGTGGCTAAATGTCCAAATTGCCAATAGGTGAAAGTAGAAGACCAAAAGCCAGTAGCTTATATGCAGTGTATAGAACTTCCAACTTTGAAGTTTGATATGATCAATATGGATTTTGTTACAGGTTTGCCTCGCTCATTTCAGAAGTTTGACTCCATATGAGTAATAATTGACAGACTTATAAAGTCAGCACACTTCTTGCCAATTAGGAGTGATTATAGAGCTAAAGAGTATGCCAAGCTATACCTAAAAGAGATAGTCAGGCTACACGAAATCCCAATCTCCATTATATCTGACTGGGAAGTTCAATTCACTGCAAAGTTTTGGCAGTCCTTCCAAAGGAGTTTAGGGACACGAGTGAATTTGAGTACAACATTCCACCCCCAAACAGACGGTCAAGCAGAACGCACTATTCAGACACTTGAAGATATGTTACGAGCTTGTGCATTGGACTTTAAAGGCAGTTGGGTGGACCATTTGCCACTTATTTAGTTTGCCTATAATAATAGCCACCACGCAAGTATCAAGATGGCACCTTATGAAGCTTTGTATGGAAGGAAATGCAGGTCACCAATTGGATGGTTTGAAGTTGGTAACACCAACTTTCTTAGCCTAGATCTAATACAACAAGCCATGAAAAAAGTTAAGGTGATACTACATCAACTACAAACAGCCCAAAGTCGTCACAAATCATATGCGGAAGCTAGAAGGAGAGGACTTGAATTTTCAATAGGGGATTAGGTATGTTTAAAGGTGTCCCCAATGAAAGGAGTTATGAGATTTGGTAAGAAAGGAAAACTGAGCCCACGTTGCATAGGGCCATATCAAATTATCTAGAGGTTCGGGTAGGTTGCATATGAACTAGAGCTACCCCAAGAGCTTTCAATGGTTCATCCAGTTTTTCACGTCTCAATGCTTCGAAAATGCATAGGTGATCCATCTTGTATCACTTCTATTGAGGATGTACAGGTTACAGGAGATCTCACATATAAAGAGCTGCCTATTGTTGTTCTAGATCATCAAGTTAAGAAGCTAAGGAATAAACAAATAGCTTTAGTAAAAGTACATTGGAGAAACCAGCAAGCAGAATAAATAACATGGGAGCCCGAATACGCGATGAAATCAAAGTACCCTTACTTATTTGAAGCTAAAGAGAAAGTCCAACATGCAGAATTAGGACACTGATAGGTACATGTGATTGAATATTTAATGTGTTGTCAAAAGTTTGTGCAAGTAAAGGTTTAAACTTGTTATGCTATCCAATTCTGCTACCATTCGAGGATGAATGTTCCAAAGGGGGGAGGGAGGATGTAACACCCCACATATTACAACACTATTATAATGCAAATGAAACATGATATGGTTTGGTCAAATTAGCGCCCAATTTGTAAAAGTTGTTGAATCTCATGTTAATAGGCTATATGTGCGTCTAACGCTTAAGATTGTTGAGTGCATAGTTGTTTTGTGTCAAATTGTGGAGATCATGACCTTAAATAAAGTGAGAGAATTGAAGTGCTTATAAGACTTAAGAAGCTAGAAGGTGAGTCAGCTACTTGCTTAGCTTAAATTTGCTAGCTAAACGGAGACGAGGCCCGACGTCGAATTTGTCCCAATCCAATTATGAATAAAGTCCGTGTTAATAGTGTAACTTTGACCCTTGTTTTAGCATCACACATGCACTGTATTTTAAGCCAAAGAAGGATATTAAAAAAGGACCAAATACATCACAACCCACATAACTATTTGGGCCCAAAACTAACTAAGAGAAAGTTGGAAAAATAGGCAACCCAAGCCCATCAACTTGGAGACCTATTTAGGCCCACATGTAAGGGAAAAGCTGCTGCATAAGCAGCTTATTAATATGTGGTAACATTTGTTTAAAAGGTCAAGAGTAAGTCAGCCAAGAGATGTGTTATAAAGGGCTCAAAACAGCCCTCTTAAACCATTTCAACTTAGACAAAAGAAAATCAGCATTCTTAGTTGTTCCTTGCCCTCTCTCAAGGTGTGAAAAACAAGCTCTCATAACCTTAAAAGGATTATTAAAGAAGCTCTAAACTTTAAGTTTAAAGGTAAGTAAATCTAATTATGCACCTAGTATGGTTTGTTTATCAAAACCAAAGAAACAAGTTAATCACACATATGCTGGAAATTCTGGACAGCTTGTATGCTAAGGATTCTTGTAACCTTTTCTTGTTAATTATGAGGTTTTTCTCTTGGTTGTTGGCTTTATTATGATGTAATATTTATGTATTTAATAAAGGATGGTTTAATAGTAATGTAACAAGGCTAATTCATCACTTTTACAGTCTACAAAAGTGAGTCCCTATATGATACGCAATTGTGTTCTTAGTATGAACTTGTGGGCTGTTGGATGGAAAGCTATTGCCTTATGTCCTTCATGACTTCTTGGGTGCTATTATAAGAGTGTTTTAGTACTGTATGTATGTGTAAATGTTGCTAGAACTGTTTGGTTTGATTTGGAATATGTTTGGAGTTGTCGACGTCGAAATGTAGTGAAGGGAGGTAACGTTATGTTGTCCATTTGTAGGTTGTGTAGAATTGTTATGCGTTGTGCTTTGTGGATTGTTGTACGACTGTTATGGAATTATAACAGGCTGTAAATGATGTGTACATGCGAATGTGTGTTATAAAAACATGATTAGGGGGTGGAAAGTTAGAGAGAACAGACTCGGGTTTATAAATACCCGCTTGCTATCCGTTTATTGTTTTGTTATGTTATTGGGCTGCCAAGGTGTATCTATTGGCTGCTAATGCTAGTTTTATCACCTTCTATGTTGTAGATAAATATTTAGAGGAAGTGAAGGTTAACTCGAGGTAGTAACGAGGTCATACAATAAGGTATGTAAGGCTACTTGATTTTGTATTACTTGGCATGAAACATAGATCCTTCCTTGGCACATAAAGG
>JAOTQR010079545.1:0-10495 GCA_025774065.1 Solanum ossicruentum
ATATCAAGTGTCACAGCTAATGCCCAAAACCATCATCATATTTTAGATCATCATAATTGTATCAATAACCAAGAATGCCGATAATATCGGACCTGACTCATCCCAAGTATGCAAGAATATCAATATTACGGGACCTAATCATCCCAAATATGCAAGTATGACCATGATACCAGACCTAACTTGTCCCAAATGTACAAATATAACATTGATAGTAGGCCTATCTCTTCCCAACAATACTAGTAGATCAGTAATACCGGACCATACTCATCCTAATTGGTCTCATAAGTCTCATTTAGTCACATTCTATCTCATGTCCTTATCATTTCATCATAATTCGACTCAGATTATCGATTGGATCAAGATGACACCACAAATCGGCTCGACAAAATCACATCATTATTTCAACACAACAACTCAATTGCACAATTATCCATCTAAATCTCACAATTGTCACATGACAAGATCAATAACTCAAATCTAGTCCCAAAAGGTTTGTTGAACATACCTCAATGACGAAATCACACTCTGACAAGCTTTCAATAACCTCAAATCCTCAAATAACGCCTCCAACTTGATAAACCATTATAACAATAGTTAATGCTCATCAAGAGAAATATTTTGATACCCATATTGGTATAGTTTAGGCTTAGGGGAAAAATAGTTAAAATTAGGGCAAAAATTTGAAAGTCTCAAATCTAGAAATTGACTTCAGAATCAAGTTCTACTCAAAATATAGAGTTCATGGGAGAAAAACATCAAAATCAAGCTTAAATTAAATGAGAAATCAATGGTTAAAATTTGGAAAACATAGTCCAAAAATTCCCAATTTTAGGTGTTTAATTTTATGAAATCAAAGATAAAATCAAGATAAAACTCATTAAAAATGCTTAGTTTAGTGTTAGAAACACTTACGCTAAAAGAATCTTCGAAAATGTTTCTTCAAAATCGCCCTAAAAAGCTTAGAAGTTCGATAATGAATTGAAAATGGTGTTTTGCGATTTTAAAACTATCAAGGTATAAAAACTACCTCTGTAATCATAGCACCCATCCATCGAACGCCTATAGGCCTCAACTCCACGAATGCGTGACACTGTCTACGAATATGGAGCTCAGCAATCCACACAGAGACTTCTCCGCTAACACGGAGAAGAAGGTTGCCTCAACCAGATATCAAGCAAGCAACAATAGTCAAGTCCAATTTTCCAAATCGAAATAGACTTTAGAACTCAACTGAACTCAAAAATTTACAAACAGTATATGTATCCATACCAGAAATAGTGATCAAGACTCAATGGAATCATCAGAAATAGGTTTCAAGGACTCCTCAACACATTTACCTATTCAAGTCAATGAAACTAGTTAAAAACTTCAAAATACCAAACTGTCCTCAGCAACTCTAAAAATTATTCTGAGCCCATTTCTACCATTAGTTTCACCATCCAGGACTCTTGGAACTGTCGAAATTCTAGTCCAAGCTTCTGAACTCTGGATGTTGGCCAAATTCTAACTTGGTTCCAAAAACAACTAAAATCACAACTTTGGGCCTAAAATCCTCATTTAAACTCCAAATTTAGTTCTGTAACTTCTTATAGTTTTGATTTTCCAGAGCTAATGGAATCGAAAGATCCCCGATTCGACCTCCAAAACTCAGAATGACACAAAAACTCGCTTTTACATAAGCCTCCAAAAATCCTAAACTTCATAATTTCAATTTTAAAACCACTGGATTATAACTGCCACCATTCAAATATCACAAATTAGGCCCAAAGCAACTTACGGAAGGGTAAAATAGTAAATTGCATCGATAATGCCAAAAATGACAAACCAAGTCATCACATCATTCACCACTAAAAAATAATGTTCATCCTGGAACATAAGGAAAAGAAGAGTACTTGAAGCCTCTAAAAGGCTGGGTATCTGGCCCGCTGTCAGACTCCAACTCCAAACTAGCCTCATCGACAGAATAGTACCACCACTAAACCTTCACAAAAGGTATATCTTTGGTTCTTAATCTTTGGACTTTCCTGTCCAATATAGTTATAGGTTCCACTTCAAAGGACAAATCTGGACCCAACTCAACTGAGTCGTAGGAAATCACATAGGACTCATCTAGAATGTACCAACGCAGCAAGCATAGGCTACCACCTTTCCCCATTGCATCAGTACACCACCCTAAGCCCACACCTGAAGCCTCACAATATACCACAAATGGGACTCCCTCCTAGGGTAAAGCAAGAATAGGTGCTGAAGTCAACAAATCCTTGAGCTTTTAGAAGCTGAACTCACAATCATCTGACCACTAGAATGTTATAGCCTTTGGAGGCAATCTAGTCAAAGGGGTTGTTATAGATGAGAAGCCTTGAACAAAGCACCAATAACTCCCTGCTAAACCAAGGAAACTCTGAATGTCAGTCACTAAAGTAGGCCTAGCCCACTTATGAATAGTTGCTACCTTGGTCGAATCGATCATAATTACCTTTTTGAGACAACATTGCCATGAAATGTAACAAACTCAAGCCAAAACTCTTACTTTGAGAACTTAGCATATAACTTCTCTTCCCTCAATCTCTGGTTTACAATCCTTAAGTGCTAAACATGATTTGCCTCGCTCTTGGAATAAATCAAGTTGTCATCTATTAACATAATCACAAAGATGTCTAAATAGGGCCTGAACTCTCTGTTCATCAGCTCCATAATAGCTGTAGCGGCATTAGTTAATCCGAATGACATAACCACGGACTCATAACACCCATAATGGGTCTTGAAAGTTGTCTTCATAATATCAGACTCCCAAACTCTCAACTGATGGTAACTGGACCTCAAGGAAGTCGTAGACAAAATCGAGGCACACTGCGACTAGTCAAAAATATCATCAATGCGAGGCAAGGGATACTTGTTCTAGATGGTCACTTTGTTAAGCTGACGATAGTCAATACACATACGCATAATGCCATCCTTCTTCTTCACGAATAATACAGAAGCACCCTAGACAGATACGCTCGGATGAACAAAGTCTTTCTTTGACAAATCTTCCAATTATTCTTTAACTCCTTCAATTCATTCAGGGCCATCCGATAGGGAGCAATAGATATGGGCTTAGTGCCCGGCTCTAAATCAATAGTAGAGGAACACCAATCAAATCAGTCAGAAGTACATCCATAAACTCTCTAGCAACCCTGGTAGTCTCCAATGATGGAGACTCCTAAGAAACTGCCCGAACATGAGCTAAGTACGCCAAACACCCCTTCCTCATAAATCAACAAGCACGCATATAAGAATAACACCTTAAGGATAGGAATTAGGTGCTCCAGTCCACGTCAATTGAGGTAAATCGGGCCAAGATAGGGTCACAATCTTCGCATGACAGTCAAGAATTACATGATAAAGCGACAACCAATCCATAACCAATATCACATCAAAATCTACTATGTTTAACAGCATCAGATCAACAACAGTATCTCTCCCTCTAAAAAGTCACAACACAACCTCAATAAACCTAATTCACCACTTAAGATTCACCTACTTGGGTCGATGTACATCTAGGCTAGGCAAGTGTCTCACACATAATATCAATATAAAATGCAAAATAGGCCGACACATATGAATTAGTAGAGCCTAGATCAAATAAAACTGAAGTTGAATAGTGGCACACTGGAATAATACATATGATGACTGCATAAAGATTCTCCGGCCCTATCAACAATAACATAGCAAACTCTACAACCATGGGCCTCGTCATGCACTACCTCTCCCTATACCGCAACCTCCTCTAGCACCACCCCGCGTTCCCTTCGAGATATCTCTACCTTCTACCTAAGATCCTGATGTCTAAGTAGGAAACACCCGATGTGGACAATGATTAGCTGATGTTCTATCAAATTACAACACTTTTGATGCTTAAAACTAGGAATTTTATGTGTTCTAAAAGTGATGTTAGTAGATTTGATGTGTTTTTATATTTGTGTTGCAGGATTACAAGGTTGGCATGATTTTTAGGCTAAGTATGAAGAAGTTGCAGAATTGCTGACATATGATATCCTTTATGGGCTGTGGAAAATTCCACAGGCCATAGTTTCGTATAAAAATCCAGTGATTTTTTGAAGTTGAGTCTACAAACATGCAGATGAGCCATAAAAGTTACTACAAGTCATAGACCATGTGTCGTACCCTAAGGATCAGAAAATGGAAAGTTGCTGAAAAGTCATCAAATGAGACCCTGTACCGGCTGTAGCACTTTATTGGCCTATAGATGGGTCTCGTAGAAGTCATCCCCAAAATTGCTGAAATAATCTACGAAGCCCTAACTATGTGTTGTAAACATTATACGACCTATAGAAGTGTCTGTTGAGCCTGCAGAGCCAGTTCTCCTATTTCATTTTGGTTTTGTATTTTAAATATAGATAAGTTTTTTTAGGTTATTTTTCGTAACAATACAGAACCTTAGAGTCATTGTGAGAATTTGTGAAACATTATTTTGTTTTCTTAATTCAATCTTGTGATTCTTGGGGAAGATCTTGGATTTATTGCTCTAAATTCTATTATGTAAGTACTCAATTATGTTTTTCAATATCATGATTCTTGCTTTCACACTGATAATGAGTAACCAAATCCACAACTAGGGTTGTGGCACCATGAAGAACTAACAAGATAAAATCGGATAATTCATAATTTTTGGAAAGTGTGCATATGTGTATTAATTTATTGTCTTTAGTTTAAATACTTACTAGAACTCGTCAAGTGTGACTGACAGGATCAAGATAGTACTAAATAGGAAAACAGAAAACAGGATTCAATTGATGTTTCTCATCTAATCAACCAAACTGGATCAAGGGGAGGTTGTACTGGGACAAAGGTAAAGGCTAGTAATGTCACACTGCGGGGATGGATCAAATCATGTAGTGAAATTTGCCTCTATCAAATGGTTCGGTAAACTTAACTTATTGTTATACGATTATCAGGTAATACCAAGTTAGGGAATCATGGAGAACACAGTACCCTAGTTACTCCTCATACTGATTTCACATTTGTCATAGTTTAGGATTACTTTCCATAGTTTTTACAATCCCCCGCTCTTTGGGGAGATAAGTAGGTTAATCCATCCGAACTCCTTGAAATTTCTCTAAGGCTACCCTGTTCCCTATGGGATTGACCCTAACCTTGGTTATGTTATATATCTTGACAACGACCGCTTTATTCTTTAGAAAGGAGGTGTAGGTTGGTCGACATCTAGATTTTAGCACTGCTGCTGAGGGATAGGATAGACTTATTTAATTGGAGTAGTTCGGTAGTTAATCCTTATTTCACTCATTTTACATTTTTATTGTTTTTAGTTTTCGTTTCTGCATGCAAGTGTAGAATATGCACAACACGCGAAGTCGAGTCATTCCCTTGACTTTGTTTGACCAATAGATCTAGAGAATATTGAGAAGAATGGCTCAGATAAAGCAAACAACACGGGTAATGCCGCTCTAGATCTTAACTAGAATCAAAATGAGAATGATAATAACCCACCTCTTCTTGAGGATATTCATCCATTGCCATAACACCTCAATGCCAAAGCTTATCAATGGAATCAATATCAGATAACGAAGTTTGGGCACTTGGTGAAGTTTGGGCAAAAGTGGAACATTTATTGACAATGAATTCAACATAGAGAGGAATTTTTGAAGCTTAGTATCCTCCTCGTTTTTCTTCAACCTTTGTGGAAATAGAGGATGAACCTTGACTTGAGGTGTTTTCAACTTCACAACTGGACTAGAACTTTTGTGGAGAGCTTTCTTGTCATTTGCAACATTATCCCCACTCTTCTCTTGCTTATCGTCCTCGGGGTTGCTGAGAACATCACCATCTTCAACGTGACCTTCAAACTCATCAGCTTTAATAACAACCTCACCTTCTTTTACTTCTACATCCTTCAGGCCTTCTTCACCAATAAACGAAGGTTTAATGCCTTCAACCGCTTTCCTACTACAAGTGATTATGGCTAAACACTGCAGATGATCATCCTTTATGGGTTGCCTACCATGTCATTAAGTGAACCTCCTTTTGGATATTGATTTAGATGAGCTAAGATATTCCTAAGTTGAGTCTCCAAATGTTTAATGGATGCCGAATGAGACTTCAAGTTTGACTCAGCTGAGAAAAGTCATATTTCATCTATTTTAGGAATTTATTAGAGGCTTCCACCTTACTCAAGATTCGGGAGAGCACATCTTC
Source organism: Solanum ossicruentum (assembly GCA_025774065.1). Lineage (NCBI taxonomy): Eukaryota > Viridiplantae > Streptophyta > Magnoliopsida > Solanales > Solanaceae > Solanum > Solanum ossicruentum. Next base: position 6,217 of record JAOTQR010079545.1, read on the forward strand.
GGTGTGAGGGTTCTGTTGATTAACAACTAGTTCAGTAGCCTTCACCCAATCATAAGGTAGAATGGACCTATCACCATCACGGTTCCTCCAACCTCCTTGAGGTTGGCCGGTCTATGCACGATCTCACCATCCAGAGTTATTGTTCTAACCTTGATTCCCAGATGGCCTTGGAAATGCCAGCCAAGAACACAACATTTGGTTTCCCATGTAATGCACTTCTTCATTGTAACCACCTTCAAATGGTGCACCCTCAAATATCACATCACTAGTGGCTCCTACATCATTCACACTTTTACGATTTCCTCCTATGATGTGCTTGGTAAAACATCAAGCTAGGTTAACATTTTTGCCATGTTCTTATCCCTTTCTTGGTCTTTAGCAAGCTTTTCCTTGGTTGGACCTCTATGGCTCGAAGGTACCATGTCATCTCTTGTGTAACATGCTCGGTTAATCTTTGTGACACCATCCAAGAGGTTACGAGCTCCAATGATTGTTTGTGTCATTAGGCTGTCTCTCACTAACTGATTAGCTACTTCTTTGTTTGCAGCATTGAGGATCACATAGAAGTATTGCAGGAGAATAAGGTCCAGAACTCCATGGTTAGGACATTGAAGTAAGAGTTTAAGAAACCAGAGCCATGTTTCATGCAACGGCTCACCCCCTAGCTGCTTGAAGTTCTCAATACTTCTTCTTAACTCTATCATCTTCGGGGGAGGGAAAAATCTCACAATCTACATCTCGTCCCATGAAGTAATATAATCATAAGGTAGTTCCATTAGCCACCTCAATGCCTCTCAAGTTATGGAAAAATAAAATCGCCTTAGTCGAATGGCTTCCTGACTCACTCCTCTGAAATAGGAGACATACATCAACAAAGTTTCTTACATGTTCATGAGGATCTTCGTGGCCGAGCCCTCTAAATAATCCCTTTAGCTGGAGGAGTTGCAACATCATACTAATTACATGAAACTTAACTCCTCCGGCCAATGGGGGTAGTAGGATAGCACCGGTGCTCCCCACCTAATCCCAATTAACATCCTGTATATCATTCACGTCTCTAACATTCTCGCTATGGACACTCTATTCATCCTCCATTTAACACCTATTTTTCCAAAATAAAAAATAACATGAAAATAGTAAAAACAGTTATAACTACAAGAACAAAGCTCAATAAACACTTTCAATATGAACATGTTGATTCCCCGACAACGACACCACTTTTGATGTCACTCAACTCGCCTACTCAAAGGAAGCAATGGCCAGTCATCATCAGCATAATAACCCAACTTTAGAGGTTGGGTCGATCCCACACAGAATTGTTGTCAAGGCATAATTGGCTCGTTAGGCCAAGTAATTATAGGATTGGGGGGGTTTCAATAATCAAAATAATGATTCAGCTAAACAGGTTATAAATAATAATTTAAATAATAATTACAAGAAAATGTTGGGGATGTACAAATATGGGAATCGATCTACCAGCTAGGTCTAGACAATTGACTAAATGAGTTGATATTGCGTGAATAGGATAGGTGGCTTGTAACCCCATATCATCTATGATACAAGGGTGTCTCGCATGAATCAACTAAGACATCATATACGGACTTGTCGAGGACACGCTTGGACTAAGAAGTCTCAGCAAAACCACCAATAAATTGGCGATTAAATCCATGGTGGTGGAAATCAAATAAACCCCAAGAGGTTTCTAGCCATTATATCCATTCCACACTCTAATCGTTCAGGCTAAGGCAACAACCAGAGGTCTAAGGTAAAATCCCAAGCTTGCAACATTGAAATCATAGATTAAACATAGGAACGAATATAAATTTACTCAAATCAACTACAGATAAGTCAAAAATCAAAGACCCAATAAATAAATCAAAGACTCATATCAATAACACACCCCAAACTGACGTTTTAGCCACTTATGCTAAAAATTAAAGATTTGATATCAAACATAGCAACAACAGTCCTGGGTTACAAGATTGAAAACAAATTAGTTGATTATCACCAGCCAATCTTCTCCAATTTGCTTCCCAAAAGGTTCAAAACTCTAACTCCCTTTTATACTCTAAGAGGAAAGTTCTATGTACTACTACTATAGACTAATTGTTCTGATATGGTATGAACTAATATGTACAATGACCTTTCTATAATTACTTATATACTTCATGCACATGTGTGAAATTTTGTGCTACAAAATGGCATTCGACAGTCAAGGCCGACCATCATCGAGCACTCTGGTGATGAGCCGAATGTGCACTTGAACGCTTTCCTTTGCATCTTTATAAAGGCATCCTCTTTTGCGACATTAGACATGACTCTTTGCTCTGTTGATCCAATTCGACCATGTATTGAAATATTCCTGATATCACCGTTCTGTCAGTATATTGGGGCTTTAGGTGCTGCACTTTAGGTGATCTCTTGTGCAATTTGGCAATGTGCCTAACATGCTTTGACATATCAAATCTGACTACCTTCTTTACTTGAGCTGGAACCTTGGTTCCTTCAATGATAGGCGATCTTCCTAAATATTTGGTGGATTGCCAAGTATGTTGGTGATACTGCTTTTTTCGCCTTTTTGCACTTTTGCTCACTTTATAAGATTTCACCAAGTATTGTCCATTTGGGCACTTTTAATCCCATTTTCTATCATAGCACATGCATATTAGTTAGAAGTTGGAAATAATAGCACACTAAGGGCAATGTTTCTTTGCAATCTACCTCCAAAATGAGTCCGAGTATGGACTCGTCACACTTGACCCTTTTGAGCCATTTGATATCACGACCCAAAAAATATCGCCACTAAAGAAAGAGAAAACAAACTCATAAGATATAAGAAATCTCCAAAAACCTAGATTCATGAGTACAAGAGCCCCTTGAATAGTACTGAATAGGAAATAAAACCATCTCAAAAGAAAAAACAATGTTGCCTCATAATATCTAGTATATAGTCTGAGAGACAAGGAAATAAAATGAAGACCCAAAGATCCATGGTGGCTCAAAGTCTAAGCCTCACCGCTGAAATCTGGATGGTATCGATAATGCTCGGATGGAATGATCAATTACCATGTCCCAAACCTTATGTATGATCTGTAGGGAGGAAATAAAGTAGGGGTGAGTATACCAAAATGTACCTAATACGTTCAACCGACTGGGTAAGGGAAATCGAATCAAGTATTTAATAATAAAAAATCCTATCCCTACATCTATAAAGGTAAGCACAAGATGATAATATATGAAATAATAACGAGCTATAATATCCTAAAGAATCCATGATGCCATCTATAAGAAATATAATGCGCATCTCATCATGTCAATTACCAAGGGTGTCAGAGTCATTCCACATGCCCATGGTCAAGTAATATCAGAATTCCATAACCGTGCCACCTGCCCCTGGTCAAGTAATTATCTGATGCCAAGTCCTTGCCACCTGCTTGTGGTCAAGATATATGAAGTATGAATCTCACCCTTGCCGCCCGGGTAATCGATAGTGCAATCCATATATGCATGTAAACATGTAAAATAGCATTACAATAGGAATTCTGAGGCATGAAATTCATAATGATCATATGCACCGAAGGAATAATATCAAGTGTCACAGCTAATTCCCCAAAGTATCATCATATTTTAGATCATCATAATTATTATATCAATAATCAAGAATGCCGATAATATTGAACCTAATTCATCCATGTATGCATGAATATCAATATTACTGGACCTAACTCATCCCAAATATGCAAGTATGACCATGATATGAGACCTAACTCGTCTAGAATCTACAAATATGACAACGATACCGAACCTATCTCATCCCAACAATATGATTGTATCAGTAATACTGTACCTTAATTATCCTAGTTGGTCTCATAAGTTTTATTTAGTCACAATGTATCTCAAGTCCTCATCATTTCATCATAATTCTGCTCAGATCATCAATACGATTTAGATTACACCATAGTTCGGCTCTATCAGAATCACTTTCCATCATTATTTCAACAAAATAACTCAGTTGCAAAATTATCCATATAAATTTGACAATGATCACATGAATCAATAACTCAAATCCAGTCCCAAAAGGTTAGCTGAACCTAGCTCGATGCCGAAACTGCACTCGGACAAGCTTTCAATCAACTCAAATCCTCAAATTGAGCCTCCAATTTGATCAACCACTATCAACAATAGCTACTACTCATCAACAGAGCATTTTGATATCCATATTGGCATAGCTTAGGGGGAAAACAGTCAAAATTAGTGCAAAAGTTCAAAAGTCTCAAAT
>JAOTQR010079546.1:0-10493 GCA_025774065.1 Solanum ossicruentum
TAAATTGAACTTTAATCTCTACACTCTTAAGAATTAATTTCACAAATAGCAAGAAAACTTACTTGGATTTCCCTTCCACTTCTTCTTCTTCTCTTCTTCTTCTCTTCTTCTCAAGACTTTGCTTGTTTGTTTTTTTTTTTTCTAAGTGTTGAAACAACATAGTCTTATTTGAACAAGAAGGGGTATTTATAAGAAGTCAAGTTTTCAAAATTGCACCATAAGGGCTTCTAGTTAGCCTATTGACCAATTAAGTCCCAAACTTTTCAATTTTAATCCAATTAAGGACTTCCGACTTCACTTGAATTTTTACCCGCCAAATTCACTTGATTCCATACTCACGCACCATAAGTTAGTTAAATTTAAAATATAACTCAATCACAACAATTTTCTCGACTGAGCAATTGACCTTCATTTAGCTAATTACGGGGTCTAAGATTTATGATTAGTTATAAAGTATTATTGTAGCAATAATAAAGTTTTGTAAAGTATTATTGTAGCAACAATAAAGTTATAGGTATTTAGACAATTATTATCACGATTATTAGTAATTGTAACAAAAATGAGGAATTAGCTTTGCTAGTTTGACTTTTGTGGCTAAGGTACTGTACTAGTTTTTAAATAGCTATGGAGTTTTAATATCTGTGGTTATTACTAAGTAATAGCTACATTTTTTAAATTCATAGCTTAGTTGTCATAGCTATAGATGTATTTTCTTGTAGTATCATATTATTTTATTTAAATTAAATAAAAACTATAGTAGGACAAAAATGTAAAACATATGAAATATTAGTTTTTTGATCAAGGTAAAATAATTACAAAATGAATATTATCCTTAAAATATTACAAAACTAAAAGCATAGCTGATTACAACTCTAGAAACAAAAGTATAAATCATATTGTGTACTACTAATATTAATTTGATGTGCACAAATTAATAAGTTAATGATTTATATCATTATTTGTAAAATATATTACTAAGTGCATAGTAAATCTTATTAGCTATTTTTAATTTTAAAGATTATTACATATTAAATTATTGGTGTAATGCATGGGTGCGTATACTAATTTATATAATAATTAATTATTATATGAATTTTAATGAAAGTTTTCCTTGATTATGTCTTTAATTTACAATAACATAAATTACAAAATCAACTAATACTATTAACTGTAACCGCATACACTAGTGGCCTAAGCGAAATTTTCATCAGCAGTGTCACCTTTTAAAATAAAATATAATAAATAAAATAATGTAACACTATATTAATTTTTTTTAAAAAAAAAAAAAAGGAACGACATTTAAATAAAACACAATTTATATCCTTAGTGGAATGTTACTGAATATTATATAATTTTTTTGGGGAATTGTCACGATGCAAGTGTAGGGCCTAGACGTGACACGGTAAATGGGGAACCTAAAGGGACCCCAAACAAGCCTCTTAACATATCATTACACATCCTTGGTCGCGAAAGCATTTGAACAACAGCAAAAGCATAAAACAAGGATAAGGGGCTAAGGGAAGTCTTTCATATCATAAAACATACAAGAGTCAAGAGAGTTAAACTCATGCATCATTACATACCTTGTCCAACAACACCTCTACATTTAGAATTGAGAGGGGCCCAACACAACTTTTAGGGCTCACCCTCATAGTCAAAAATATATAAATAGATAATGAAAGTCTCTACATAACACAAGAACAAGAGATATCATCCCTGCAGTTGAGAACTCACCAAACTCGTTTTGAGAAGATAGTTCTAGCCATGGGGAGGATTAGGATGATAGTGAGCAGCTCCAATTCCTACATGGTAACATCACGTAGGATTAGAGTATGACTTAGTATGTTTGAATGTATTAAGTATGTATGATGCAATGCAACAAGAGATAGGCAAGATAATCAAAATGCATAATTATAAGCAAGAGATAGTATATTGAAAACATGACATTCATGAACAATGCTTGATGTAAAATATACTTATATATGACATATTACATGTGTAGGAAGGGACCGTCATCATAGACCAAGTAACTTAGTACTTGGAATCCAAGGCATGCCAGTCGCTTTGAAGGTGAATAAGGTACTTACCCCTCATCTTTCGTACTACGGGATTGCCATCACTCGACAAGGTGGATGAGGTATATACCCCTCATCTATGGTAGTACGGGATTGCCACCACTAGACAAAGTGGAAGAGATATATACCCCTCATTTATGGTAGTACGGGATTTCCACCAGCCGACAAGGTGAATGAGGTATATACCCCTTATCTATGGTAGTACGGAATTGCCACCACCCGACAAGGTGGATGAGGTATATACCCCTCATCTATGGTATGGTCACATGCTATGCTATAGATACATTTCATGAAATCAACACTTATATACATTATTTTCATCATCATAAAGTCACTTGACTCATAGGTCATGCATTAGATCATCAATAGCTCAAGAACCCGAAATAGGACATTATATGAAACACTTGGTGGGTGTGTAATGCTAGTGTAAAACTATGCAATTCAAAAGTGAAATCATGCGAGAAAGCTTGAAGTAAATCAACTCACCAACACTTGGTAATACCACCTTGCAAAATACATTGACCCCTCGTCAAAATTCATCATAGAAATAGCTCACACGTGCTTAAACAGTCACACTTTTACAGAACCCCAACATAGTTCATAGTCAAATTCATAATAAGAAGAGTCATAAGTAAATCAACTTAGAAATATGCAATTTATGTAAAAAGGAAGCTTGGGCACTATGGGTGAAAGGACTTAATGGTTGAAACCATATAGCAGCATAACATTGGAGGATTCCTTGATGAAGACTAAAATGAGAACTTGAAAATTGAGTGAATTCCATAAGACTCAGAATGAGTTTGGAACCTTGATTTTGAGTGAAATTATATCTAAGTGTTTGAGAAGGTTTCGAGGAATATCATGTATGATATGAAGATAAAATATGGCTAAATATAGGTGATTTTACTCATGGGGAGGCTTAGGACTAAGACTCAAAAGCCTTCGATCGAACAACAAAAACTGGGCAAAATTAACATTGATTTGCACCCTGGCCGCATCGCGCCAGGGGCACGGATCATCACTAGAATTTGCAAATTATGGAAAATGAGTTTTTGATATGGTTGCTCTAAAATCGGGGTTAGACAGATTTCCCACTCAATTTGTCTCCTAATCAATAAATATAAAGTTGGATTTTCGATATGACGCATAGATTTTGAGATATATGAAAATTGCGATTATGAGCACTTCTGAGGCACATTTTCAGGCACTTTTGGGGGTTGTTTCAATATCTCCCCATTGGGAACATTTTTCCCCGAATATCAAAGAAGCGTACATAAGAAAAGTAATCGTGAAGAAATCATCCCCAACAAGAATGCAATAATGCACTTAAACATTATTTCAAAAATCACAACATAAGTGTCATAATCACCATAAACTTGTCAACATAAACATGAATGCATGCAAATGACATACAGGTTGATACATAAGACTTGAAATCGCATAGGGGACTTAGAATTAGTACCTCGGGCTTGAGTAAAATGGACGAGATAGGGATATGGCTTATGCATATGCGCCTCAGCTTCCCATGTGGTACTTTCAACTTGTTGGTTTCTCCAATGAACCTTGACGGAAGCAACGTCCTTGTTCCTCAATCTCTTCACTTGCTTATCCAAAATTTCTACCGGAACCTCTTCGTAAGTCAATTGTCTTCAACAACACCAATAACATCAAGAGGAACAATAGCACTTGGGTTACCCACACACTTTCTCAACATAGACACATGGAAGACCAGATGAACCATATTCATACCATTGGACAACTCCAACTCATAGGTCACCTTACCAATCCTCTTCAACACCCTATAAGGACCCATAAATCAAGGAATCAATTTACCCTTCTTACCAAAATGAATCACACCCTTCATGGTCGAGACCTTCAAATAGACCTAATCACCAACTTTAAATTCAAGCTCCCTTCTCCTCACATCGGTATAGGACTTTTGACTACTTTGGGCTGTTTTCAACTTTTTCCTAATCAACCTTACCTTCTCCATGGCCTCCATGACCCGATTCGAACCCAACAAAGTTATTTCCCCTACCTCAAACCATCCAATTGGGGACCTATAACGTCTACCATAGAAAGCCTCAAAAGGAGCCATACCAATGCTAGAATAATAACTATTATTATAAGAAAACTCATTCAATGGAAGATGATCATCCAAACTACCCTTAAAATCAAAAACACAAGCCCTAAGCATATCCTCAAGAGTTTGGATAGTTCTCTTGGCTTGACCATCCATTTGAGGTTGAAAGGTCGTATTAAGCTTTACCTTGGTACAAAGACCTCTTTGGATTGACCTCCAAAAGTAAGAAGTGAATTGAGCATCATGATCTGATATAATAGACAAGGGCACCCAATTCAATCGAACAAATTCATGAATGTACAACTTACCATAATCTTTGGCACCATAAGTAGTCTTAACCAGTAGGAAATGAGCCGACTTTGTCATTCTATCAACTACAACCCAAATAGAATCAAAACCATTTCTAGTCTTAGGTAATCTAACCACAAAATTCGTGTTAATTTCCTTCCACTTCCAAGTTGGAATCTCTATAGATTGGGTTAGGACACACGGCCTTTGATGCTTGTCTTTGACTTATTGGAAATTATAGCAACCGAACACAAACTTAGCAATATCCTTCTTCATACCACCCCACCAAAACACTGCCCTCAAATCCCTATGCATCTTCGTAGAACCAGGGTCAATAGAATAGGAAGAATTATGAGCCTCATCACGAATCCTCTTTCTCAAGTCATCCACACAAGGCACACAGAACCTACCTTGGTACCTAAGGGCACCATCTCCCCCTTGGGAGAAAACCTCCACCTTGCCATCTCTCACCATGGCCTTCAATTCTAACAAGGAGGAATCAAGATCTTGCTTTGCTTTTACCTAATCGACCAAAGAAGATTTTGAACCATCAACAACTACAATACCACCATTATCAACCTCTTCCAACTTAACCCCCAATCTGGTCAACCGATGAACCTCTCTAGCCACATCCTTGGCCCTATCATGAAGATGAGCTAGGCTACCCATAGACGCCCTAGTCAAAGCATTAGCCACAACATTAACCTTACCGGTGTAATAATGCACAATCATATCATAATCTTTAAGAAGCTCTAACCACCTTTGTTGCCTCAAGTTGGGATCGATTTGGGTAAACACATATTGGAGACTCTTATGATTGGAAAACACATCATACACCCTTTACAAGTAATGACGCCAAATTTTCAAAGCAAATAGCCTGGTGATCAATTCAAGATCAAGGATAGGATAACTATTTTCATGCACCTTGAGTTGTCTAGAAGCATAAGCTATCACCTTACCATTTTGCATCAAGACACAACCCAAACTAATCCGTGAGGCATCACGATACAAGACAAACCTTTCCAATCCTTCTGGTAGAGACAAGATAGGAGCGGAGACAAACTTAACTTTCAAGGTTTGGAAACTCTTTTCACACTCATCAGTCCACACAAATATTTTCTTCTTTGAGGTCAAATTAGTCATGGGAGAAGCAATAGAAGCAAACCCATTCACAAACCTCCAGTAGTAACCCGCAAAGCCCAAGAAACTTCTAATGTACAATGGAGTCAAAGTCTAGGCCAATTTCTAATCACTTTCGTCTTTTTAAGATCCACCTTAATACCATCCCCCAACACAATATAACCTAGAAAGGAAACCTCTTTCAACCAAAATTCACATTTCTCATACTTAGTATACAACTTCGCTTCCCTCAATTTTTCAACACCACTCTCACATGATGCACATGCTCCTCCTCACTATGGGAATAGACCAAAATATCATCAATGAAAATCACCACAAACAAATCAAGGTAGGGTTTAAAGACCCTATTCATAAGATCCTTGAAGATAGCTGGTGCATTAGTCAACCTAAAATACAATCACAAATTCGCAATACCCATACCTAGTCCGGAAGGTTGTTTTGGAAATGTCACGCTCTCTCACTTTCACTTGGTGATACACGGACTGAAGATTAATCTTAGAGAAGTGAGTAGCCCTTTGAAGTTGGTCAAAAAATCATCAATCCTTCGTAGAGGGTACTTATTCTGGATGGTGACTCTATTAAGTTGCCAGTAGTCAATGCAAATTCTAAGGGACCCATATTTCTTCTTCACAAATAACATTGGTGCACCCTAAGGTGTTTGGCTAGGCCTAATAAAACCCTTCTCCAACAAATATCTTATTTGTTCCTTTAACTCCTTTTACTTCGTCGGGGTCATATAATAAGGGGGAATAGAAATGGATTGAGTATTGGGAAGGAAGTCTACACCAAAGTCTATTTCCTTTTCTGGAGGAGCACCGGAAAGGTCATTAGGAAAGACATCAAGAAAATCATTTACCACCGGAACTGACTCTATAAGAAGGACTTTGGACTCAACATCCCTAACCCTCAAAGGATGATAGAAAAATCCCTTAGAGATCAACTTTTGGGCCTTAATATAAGAGATAAACCTATCCTTAACCACAACATCATGACTCTCCCACACAAGGATGGGTTTATTTTGTAATTGGAATTTGACCCTATGGGTTCTACAGTCAATAGAGGCATAATATGAATGCAACCAATCCATCCCAAAAATGACATAAAAATCTACCAAATCCAACTCAACAAGATCACAAGGTAAATTTTTATGCAAAATGCAAACAGGATAATTTCTATAGACCTTTCTAGCAATAATAGATGCACCAATGAGAGTAGACACCTCGTAAGACTCACACAACAATTCAGGCTCAACATGAAACTTTTTAGAAATAAAAGGAGTAACAAAAGAAAGAGTGGCACCTTGATCTATCAATATATACACATCAAAATTAAAGACTTAACATACCGGTGACGACATTGGGCACCTTATCTACCCCTTTCCTCCCTTGAAGACATAACATCGATTGTGCCTTGGGAAACCACGTTGTTAGCCTCCTTTTCCCAAAGGAACCGCATTTACACCCCCGCCTTCTTGATGAACATCCTTACCCTTGTTCCGATTACGTGGACAACTAATCATCTTGTGGTCTACTTCTCTATAACCAAAACAAGCATTAGTATCCCTCAAACATGGACCACCATGACCCTTACCATATTCTGGGCACACAACATTAGGCACCATACAACCATCACCTTGGGCCCTGGGGTAGTCATTGGCAAACCTTCTATTAGAAGCATGTGAGGACCCTTGTCCTTGATGAAACTGCCCACCTTTGGGACTTTGGAACCTACCATCAAAATGGCCCTCTTTGCCTCACCACTTCTTCTCTTTCTTAACTTTTCCACCTCCAATTGATCGGCATAAGTCATGAGGCAGGACAAGTCCATGTCACCAATCAACATAGCGGCACGACACTCTTCATTCACCAAACTGTATACGCCCATCACAAACTTATTCATTCTAGACCTCAAGTCAGCAACCAAGTGTAGAGCATTTTTAGAGAGTTGGTTCAGCTTGAGGTCATACTCCCTCAAACTCATAAATTCTTGCTTCAAATTCATGCACTCCACTTTGTCCTCCCTAAGCTCAAGAGGAAGAGCCAGATTAGGAAAGCTGCTTTAAAATCCTCCCAAAGGATCACATTGTTGTTCCCCTTCTCCTCCTTCCATTGAGTATACCATATTTGGGCCACCCCCTTAAGTTGGTAAGCCGCCAACTCTGCCTTCTCTTATGATCTAACTCCCATAATGGATAACGCCTTGTACACCTCATCAATTAATTCCTAAGGGTCCTCGTCCACTTTAGATCCATTGAACCCCGGTGGGTTCATTGTCATGAAATCCCTTACCCTAGATGCCAGAGTAGGAGCATGAGGGGCTTGGGCCCCTTGGATGATTTGATTGGTCATGGCTTAATCTAGCATGGAAATAGTATCTGGGAATTCTTCATGAGCTGGTTGTTCTTCAAGAGTGCGGGCTTTTCTTCCTCTTGGGATAGACATGATCTAGCATACCAAAGTACATTAGTTAGGTGAATGCCTTATCTTAACTTCGATTTCACAACATAGAGTAAGAATAAAAACATTTCCTACAATGTCTCATACCCTCTTGCTCATAGTCGTGGGGCATTTCACAACCATGAACAAGACTCTAATCGACACAATGTTTTGGATGCCGAGGACCATTAACAACCCAGTGCTTTGACACTAAGTTTTTCATGACGCATGTTTAGGGTCTAGACGTGACATAGCGAATGGGGAACCTAAAGAGACCCCAAACAAACCTTTTAGCATATCATTACACATTCTTGATAGTGGAAGCATTTGAACAACAACAAAAGCATAAAACAAGGATAAGGGGCTAAGGTAAGACTTTCATATCATAAAATATATAGGAGTCCAGAGAGTCAAGCTCATAACATTATTACATAACTTGTCCAACAGAACCTTTACACTTAGAATTGAGCGGGGGCTAAGACAACTATTCGGGCTCACCCTCATAGTCAAAACCATACAAATAGATAATCAAAGTTTCTACGTAACACAAGAAAAAGAGTTATCGTCCCCGCAGTTGAGGACTCACCAAACTTGCTTTGAGAAGATAGTACTAGCCATAAGAAGAAGGAGGATGATCATGAGGAGCTCTGGTTGCTACATGGTAACATCATGTAGGCATAGAGTATGCATTAGTACATTTGAATATACTAAATATGTTGGATGCAATACAACAAGAGACAAGCAACATAATCAAAATGCATAATCGTAAGCAACAGATAGTATATTGACAACATGGCATGCATGAACAATGCTTGATGTAAAATATACTAATATTAGATATGTTACATGTGTAGGAAAGGACCATCATCATAGACCAATAAAATTAGTACTTAGAATCCAAGGCATGCCACCCGCTTGGAAGGTGGATGAAATATTTACTCCTCATCTTTGGTAGTACGAGATTGCCACCACCCAACAAAGTAGATGATTTATATACCCCTTATCTATGGTAGTACATGACGGCCACCACCCTACAAGGTGGTTGAGGTATATACCCCTCATCTATGGTAGTATGGAATTGTCACCACCCCACAAGGTGGATGAGGTATATACCCCTTATCTATGGTAGTACGAGATTGCCACCACCCGACTAAGTGGATGAGTTATATACCCCTTGTCTATGGTATGATCACTTGCAACATTATGGATACTTTTCATGAAATCAACACATTTATACATTACTTGCATCATCATTAAATCACTTGACTCATAGGTCATGTATTAGATCCTCGATAGCTCAAGAAACCTAAACTAGACATTTTGTCAAACACTTGGTGGTTGTGTAATGCTAGTGTAAAACTATGCAACTCAAGGGTAAAATCATGCAAGAAGACTTGAAGTAAGTTAACCCACCAACACTTAGTAATAACACCTTGCAAAGCACATTGAAACCCTCATCAAAACTCATCATAGATCTTAGATTTGTCGCTCAAACATTCTTAAACAGTCATACTTTTACAAAATCCCAACAAGATTCATAGTCAAAATTCATAATTTGAAAACCCATAAGTAAATCAACTTAGAAACATGCAATTTATGTAAAAAAGAATCTTGGGCACCATGGGTGGAAGGACCTAATAGTTGACACCCGCATACCACAACTTTAGAGAATTCCTTAACGGAGAATGAGATGAGAACTTTAAGCTTGAGCGAATTCCTTAAGATCCAGAATGAGTTTGAAACCCTTGATTTTGAGTGAAATATTTGTCTCAGTATTTAAGAAGGTTTTGGGGAATGTCTTGTATGATATGAAGGTGAGATATGAATAAGTATAAGTTTTTTTATGCATGAGGAGGCTTAGGCCCAAGAACCAAAACCTTTGGACCGAATACAAAAACTGCGCAAAATTAACACTGATTCGCGCGCTAGTAGCGTCGTGCCAGGGGCATGGATCGTCACTGAAATTTGAAAATTATGAAAAAAATGTTGATAAGGTTGCTCTAAAATCGAGGTTAGACCCATTTACTAATCAATTTTGCCCCTTGATCATGAATATGAAGTCAGATTTTTGATATCACGCATGAATTTTGAGATATATGGGCACTTTCGAGGTACATTTTCCGATACTTTTTGGGATCGTTTCAGGGATAATGCATAAGCAACCCCTTAAACTATAACCAGAGTCTCAGTGATACTTTTATTTCTCTAAGGTCCTGTTATCCCCTATACAATATACCCTTAATGCTTATATCGCATAGATAATCAAACAAGGATCTTCTATTCAGGGGCAGAGCCACCATATTTTTAAGGGGGTCAACTGAACCCCCTTCGGAGAAAAACTATATTATTTATACATAGTTAAACTAATTTTTTGTGTATATATAATATTTATCATATGTCACACCCCTCCCTGGGGTCGTGACCAGTGCCCGATAGAGACACGTAATCACCTAATAAGTCGAATTCCTTTCT
>JAOTQR010079547.1:0-41942 GCA_025774065.1 Solanum ossicruentum
TTGGAGTGTGGAAAGTTATGGATTAGGGTGATGTATGAGTATCTTTAGTCCATAAATTCCCCTATTTTTAATCGCAAGGTTTTCTTGCCGTGTTTATTTTTCCTTGTATATATTTTTAATTTCCATTGAACTGTTATGTTTAGGCAGTGTAGATAACTTGTAGATGTATAGTGATTACTATCTTTTGGCATATATATAATTTTGAAATGATTTACGAATGTTTTGAAAATTGGGTACCCTCAAAATTTTTGGGATTATTAGTTACCATTGCAACCTTGCATATGATTATTTGGCAATGTTTATTCTAATAAAAAGAAGGCAAGTTGATGCTTGAAGCATGATCTGTTAGCCTATGTTGATTGTGTATGCGATGCCATGTGTGTGAGAGCTTATTTTGTCATATTCTTGCATTGTGTACTGACTCAGAACTAGCCTTGTTACCCTAAGATTAGACTGAAGTTGTGGTTGATTAGGAAAGGATCTTAGGCCATTGTTCTTTTAGTGAGTCCATTTTTTCCTAAATGGCCTACCAAATGTAGTAGTTGATCCCTTATTCCAAATGTTTGAGCTTTACGTATACCTGTTCTTTCTTGATACCTAGCTAGCCTAGCCTTGTTCCCTGAAATACCTTGATATTGGCCATGGTCTATCCTTGAACATATGAACCTTGATTGAGACAAAAAGCCTAAGTTGAGGGTGGCTACCAAAAGTGGCACTGGTTTAGGAATTGGATATTGTGTACTTCACCTCAGGCTAAAAGCCTAAGTTGAGGACGGGTGGCCTTTGTTATGGTAAAGTAATGAAAATGAGGTGATTAGTTGGGAAAGAAAGAAAGAAGAGAAAAGGCATGTGCCAAGTGAGAGAAAAAGAAAAGAAAAGTGCCTTGGATTGAAAAGAATAGCAAAATGTGTTCAAAAATAAGACACAACTAAAAAAGGAAAAGAAAGCACTCAAAAAATCTTGAAAAGAAAGAATAAGGGAGAATATAATGATAATGGTTGAGTTATGGAGGTAAAAATGTTGAAAAACGTGGTTCAAGGATAGTTTTTAGTCACTAATTGCCTAAAATGCCATACCAAAGCCCCAGAAGCTTACGCTACAAGCCCATTAAGTCCTAAAGTGATCCTAGTTCAACTAGTCAATAGTATGGAGTTTGAATATATCGGTAAGCCTATAGTATTAGTTTTCGTGCATGAATTTCATTTGTGAAAGTGAGAATGCTTGCATAGTCCCTGAACTTTGATTGCTTTTTGAGTAAAATATAGGGACTTCTTTTCTATAGGGGCATTTACATTACATGATTGACATGTGACTTGCTCAATGACTATGGATTGATGATACTCCTTCATTTGTCATAGTTGAATTGTTAGATGCATCATTATGTTTTGGTTTTCTTGGTAGCTTTGCAATCAGATTTGGAAAATGAGTGTTGGGTACCTGAATTGGAGTTAAGTGATGTATATGCCATTAGGATAGTTGCTATGTATTTCTCATTGTCTACTCAGATTGAGTCGTTGCTTGGGACAAGCAATAGTTCTAAGTTAAGGGTGTTGATGTGTTGTCAAAATACAACAAATTTGACTCCTAAAACAAGGACTTTTGCAAGTTCTTAATGTGACTTTTATGGTTTAATGTGTTTTTGCGTTCTTCATGCAAGAAATATAGGTTGACATGATTTTGGGAGAAAATAATAGATTTTACTTATGTATAGGACATACGAGCTGCCATACGAGTCATAGCCCAAGCTATGCGTCGTAGGGTGCCGTCGTAGCCAGAAACAGTAAGCAAAATTAAAAAATTGTAAAGTGAAGGTCAGCCATATGAGGCTAACATACGAGTCATAAGTCTCACTATGACTCATAGGATGTGCTCTCATAACAAGAAACAGTGTGCCAAAAGTTTGGACCAAGAACTACAGGCTCAGACTACAAGAAAAGCGTACAAGTCATAGCCGAAGCAATGACTCGCATCAGTGGGTCATAGAACTCAAGTCCAAAGTGACAAATACTGACTAAGAGACCCCGATTATGACTTGTCAGTCACCCTACGTGTCATATCTTTGAGTCTTAATTGATGCCAAATGTATTTTCTATTTAAATTTTAGGGTGTTTTTGTAAATAGTCTAAATAGTTAATGTTAGGGTTTTAGTTATAGACGTTGAACATTTTCCGATTCCACCACTTTGAATATTCTCTCTTGAATATTTTAAGAAGATTTCTACGGTTTAGTATAGATTACATTTTTTTTAATTTGAAGACCTACTTTGGGGGATAGAAAAATCACATTGTACTCATTTTCCATTACTCCAAGCTCATAGTTTTCAACTTGAAGGTATCTTTGTTCTTCATTATTTTAGGTAATCTCTCAACTATGTCTCTCATATTTATTATTCTTGATTTTGCCTTATCCATGAGCAGCTAAGCATCCACAACTTGGGTTGTGGGAATAATTAGTAGTTGACTTGAAATAACCTAGACTTTGTGCATTTCTTTGACGGGGTTTTTGCATGTATTGTTTATTTCCCTTTGCTTTGATTGTTGTTTTGTGGAGGCCAATACCAAAACCTGCCTATTATCATGATTCCAACCAAGGTAGTGACGAATAGGAAAAGGGAAGTAGATGATAAAATTCGATTGATGTGTTCTCGTCTAATCATCTAAGCCTGACTAAGGGGTGGTTGACTGGGAAAATGGGTAATAGTTAGTTGGAACACCATGATTTCTAGCCAAGCATCATGGTGAAATTCGACCTTCACCTTCACAAGAAGGTTGGAAGAACCTAAGTTATCTTCCTGCATGAGAATTCCTAATTGGAGTCATCTTTTCTAGGGGAATTGAGTCAACGAATCATGGGGAACACAATTCCCAAGTTGTCCCTCAATTTGATTGTCTGCTTGCATAAATAGTGTAGTGTTTATTTTTGTTATTCATTTTGAATCAGAAACCCCCCTGCCCCCACATTTTAGAGAATATAGTAATCGATGCTTGAAATGATTGTTAGTGGATCAACAAAGTCAAGCCCTGTATTCCTTGTTGCTTCGTTCCTAACCTTTGGTAAGGTTTATACTTAACTACAACTGGTTTACTGTTGGAGCATGAACAACAAGCGCTAGCGGATAAACTTAGGCTAACTTAAGTTTAGATTGAACTATGAAGAAGTTATCTTCAGAATTTGCTAGTCCATAAAGAGACCCGATGATTTGAATGTTGTGTCTGTAATTAAAAGTGTTGATGAAGTGCAACCAAAGGTAACAACAAAGGAAAGGATGGATGTCAAAACTCTTGAGATTGTATTGATGAATTTTGAGAGTGATGACATTTCAAACTACGATTAGATGGTGAAGGAACTTGGAGCAAATGATTTCTATAGACACCAACTCAAACTTGTGTTGGACTTGAAAATTGTGAGTCACCACCTACTAGACCATCAATAGAAGAGGCAGTGATGGTGCAGCTGAAGGCTCTTCTAGCCAAATTGACTTATGTTTTTATAAGAACTAACATACTTTGCTCGTGACTATCACAGCAAATCTTAATGACGAATAGGTAGAGGCATTGGTTTCGGTTCTCAAAAGATTCAAAAGGGCTATTGGATGGATAATTACTAACATCAGTGGCATCCCACCTAGCATTTGTACTCACAAGATTCATCTTGTCAAAGAGTATAAGCTGAGTATTAGGCAACAAAGATGTCTCGACCTACCAATGCATAAGGTTGTATGTTAAGAGATAATTAAGTGTCTAGACGCAGGGGTATATAACTGATCACTAGCAGTGAATGGGGGATTTCAGTCCAATGTCTGTTCCAACGAAGGGAGGTATCACTGTGGTTCCTAATGCTATCAATGAGTTGATTCCTATAAGGCCAGTCATAGGTTGGAGGATTTGCATAGACTAATCACAAACTCAATGCATCGATAGAGAAGTATCACTTCCCTATGCCATTCATGGACCAGATGCTAGATCACTTAGCAGGTAAAGGCTGGTACTATTTTCTCGATGATTATTAGGGCTGCAATCATATTTCCATTGCTCCAGAGGACTAGGAGAAGACAAATTATATATCCCTATGACACCTTTGCATTCAAAAGTATGTCATTCGGATTTGTAATGCACCAACTACATTCCAGAGATGCATGGCATTTGTTTTCTAAAAAATGATGGAGGATACAATTGAGGTATTTATGGATGACTTTAGCATGGTTGGAGATTCATTCAAAGATTTCTTGAGATATTTACATGTCGTACTGAAGTGATATGAAGAGCATCACCTTATGCGAAATTAGGAAAATAGTCACTTTAAGGTAAAGGAAGGTATTGTATTAGGGTACAAGATCTCCATTAAAGTTATATAGGTTGATAGAGCTCAGGTTGAGATCATTGAGAATCTCCCTCCACATATGTCTGTAAAAGGTGTGAGGAGTTTCTTGGGGCATGCAAGATTGTACAGACAGTTCATAAAAGAATTCTCAAAGGCCACACATCCCATGTGCAAGATACTTGAGAAGGATGTTGTGTTAATGTTTGATGTTGTGTGACTAAAGGCATTCGAGAGGTTGAAGCAGATGTTGATATCAGCACCTATCATAGTACCTCTAGATTGGACTCAACCCTTTGAAATTATGTGTGATTCAAGCAGGGTTGCACTTGGTATGGTGTTGGGACAAGTTAAAGAGAAGATACAACATCCTATCTACTATGACAGCAAACCCTCAAAGTAGCATAAAAAAATTACACTATGGATGTGCTGTCAAAATGTAGCATATTTGGTTCCTAAAACGAACGATTTTATGTATTCTCAATGCGTCTTTTTATGATTTTTATGTGTTTTGTGTTTATTTTTACATAAAATACAGATTTTGTTGAATTTAAGGACCTATGAGACTATCACGACCCAATCCTAGGGCCTAGACGTGACACGACGAATGTAGAACCCGAAGGACCCCAACAAGCCTCTCAACTAATCATTACACATCATCAGTCGCAGAAGCATATAAAAGACATAAAGAGTAAGAATAGGGGTAAAGGGCTAAGGGAAAGAGCTTGCCTAATATCATAATCAAGAGGCAAGGGTCGAACTCATATAATAAATATATTATATGTCCAACAAGCACCTCTAATACATAGATAAGAGCGGCGGCCAAGACAAAGCTATCGAGCTCACCCCCATAGTCAAAATAGAATATTAAGAAGAGTGTCTCAATACATAATAACAGCAACATAGACCAAGGTCCCCATAGTGGAGGACTCACCATCTAGCATGAGTAGTATCGAACTAGCCATGTGGAGGAGGAAGATTATCAACTTGTACTTCGGTTCCCACGTTGTAATATCATGTAGACAAGAGTATACATTAGTACGTTCGGATGTACTAAGTATGTAGGATGCAATGCAACAAGAGATAGGCATTATAACCAAAATGCATAATAATAAGCAATAGACATAATATAATACAATATGGCATGTATAATCAATGCCTAAGTAAAACATGCTTAAGTAACTCATGCTCTTATAGGATATCATAAAGCTAGCTTTCTAAGGTACAAACCCTTCGGTAGGTTGGTGATGATGTCACCCTATCACTTAGGTGGTGAGATACAAACTCCTCAGTAGGTTGATGAGTACAAACCCCCATCTAGGTTGATGATGATGCCATCCCATCACCCTTGTGGTGAAGTACAAACCACTCACTAGATTGATAAGTATGAAACCCTATCTAGGTTACTGGGGCTCTTGGTCCTCCCTGATTGGGCATGGTCTAATACAATACTTTATATAGAATTCATCATACACATAAGCTCCTTCCATCATCAAAACATTATTCAGATCATATCTCATTCTTTGGAACTTCAATTCCTCAAGAAACCACATCCGGACATTTTATCAAACACTTAGAGGGTGTGTAATGCTAGTAAAAAAAACTATGAAATATAGAGATGAAATCATGAAAAAAATCCATTGTAAAACCATCAATCAACAACTTGCAACACCATAAATCAATATACATTAAAACACCTCATCAAATCTTATAATAAATCCAAGATTTATTGCTCAAAACATAGTAAAACAGTCACAACTTTACATAGCTTTAACATAGTTCATAGACATGTTCATACTAGTAAATCCAATTGTAAAATCAACTTTAAATTATGTAAAATGAGTAAAGAGGATATTAGGGAACCATGGGTGGAAGAACCTAATAGCTAAAACATGCATACTTTAGCTTTGGGAAGCTCTTGATGAAGATTGATAATGGAGGCTTGAATCTTGAATGAGATTATTAATTGCGGATAAGTATCTTGAGACTTGAATTTGGGAGTAAAAAATATGGCTAAGTGTTTGGGACGATATTGGGGAATGTTTTGAATGATATGAGGGAGCAATATGACTAAGTATAGGTTAAAAAATGTTTGGAAATACTTAGGCGCAAGACCCAAAAGCCTTGGACCGAGATAAAAATCATTGGTAACACAATACACAGGTCTGCGCCTAGTCCGTGATACGTACCTATCCTGAAGACTAAATTAATACATGTCCGCGACAGTAGCGTATCGCGGATCGATTCTTGATAAGAAAAATTATGAAAAATGAAATTGCTAATCGTTTGCTCTTAAATTGGGGTTAGACCCTTCCCCCCCTAATTTTGACCCTCTCAACAAGAATATGAAGTTGAATTTTCCATATCGTACATGAATTTTGAGATATATGAAATCTTAAATTCCAAGTACTTCGAGGCACATATTCGAGCACTTTTTTTGGGGTCATTTCAATATCTTTCCCCTTGGGAACATTCTTCCCTAAATGTAAAAGAGACGTACATGACGAGGGTGGTTGTAAACAAATCAGCCCCAATAAGAATGGAACATTACATTTAAAACACCATTTTCAACATCTCATCCTAAGTGTAAAATCATCACAAATTTGTCAACTTTAACATGAATGCATATAATGACATAGGGGCTGAAATATAAGACTTGAAATCTCATATGGGACTTAGGATTAGTACCTTAGGCTTGAGTGTAGTGGAAGAGATAAGTATACTGCTTTTGTATTTCCGTTTCGGCTTCCCAAGTAGCACTTTCGATTTGTTGGTTCCTCCAAAGGACCTTAACGGAGGCCACATTCTTGTTCCTCAATCTCTTCACTTGCCTATCAAAAATCTGAACCGGAACCTCCTCATAAGTTAAGTTATTTTCAACAACACTCACAACATCAAGAGGCACAATAGCATTAGGATCACCACCACATTTTCTCAACATAGAGACATGGAACACCGGATGAACCAAATTCATTTCACTAGGTAACTTCAACTCATAAGCTACCTTGCCAACCCTCTTATCACCTCATAAGGACCAACGTATATTGGACTCAACTTCCTATTTGTACGAAAATAGATCACATCTTTCATTGGAGAAACTTTCAAATAAACCCAATCACCCACTTTGAATTCAAGGTCTCTTCTTCTCACATCGGCATAGGATTTTTGGAGCCTTTGGGCTATTTTCAACCTTTCCCTAATCATCCTAACCTTCTTAAGATCCTCTATAACCATATCCATTCCCAATAAAGCCACCTCTCCAATGTCAAACCAGCCAACCGGTGTGATCTACAATGTCATCCATAAAGAGCCTCAAAAGGACCCATATCGATGCTAGAGTGATAGCTATTGTTGTATGCAAACTCAATCAAAGGAAGATGGTCATCCCAACTACCCTTATGCTCCAATACACAAGCCCTAAGCATATCTTCAAGGGTTTGAATTGTCCTTCCGTCTTGGCCATCCGTTTTAGGGTGGAAAGTCGTACTAAGGTGAACTATTGTGCCAAGACACCGTTGAAAAGACCTCCAAAAGTATGAAGTGAATTGTGCACCATGATCCGATATGATGGGCAAAGAAACCCCATGTAACCTCACTAACTCATAGATGTACAACCTTGAATACTCTTACGCCCTATATGTGGTCTTAACCGATAGAATGTGAGCCGATTTCGTCATCCTATCAACCACAACCCAAATGGAATCAAAACCTTTTCTAGTTTTGGGCAACCCAACTACAAAATCCATATTATTCACCTCCCACTTCTAAGTAGGAATCTCTATGTCTTGGGTTAGGCCACCTGACCTTTGATGTTCGGCATTGACTTGTTAGCAACTATGGCAACCGAAAACGAATTTGGCAATCTCCTTCTTTATTCCTTCCCACCAATACAAATCTCGGAAGTCTCAATACATATTGGTGGAACCGGGGGGTAGGGATAGAATAAGAAGAATTATGGGCCTCATCAAGGATTTTCTCCCTCAAACCACCAACAAAAAACCCAAACAACCTACCTTGGTACCTAAGGCCACCATTTCCCCCTTGGGAGAAAACCTCTATTTTTCCCTCTTTCACCAAGGCCTTCAATTCAAGCAAGGAAGAGTCAAGATCTTGTTTTTCTATCACCTCATCAACCAATAAAGACTTAGACCTATCAACAACAACAACAACATCATGACCAACCTCTTCCAACCTAGCCCCCAATCTAGCCAATTGATGCACCTCCCTAAGTATTTCCTTACCACCCCCATCAACATGACCTATGCCACCCATAGATGCCCTACTCAAAACACGCGCCACAACATTTGCCTTACCCGGATGATAATGCACACTCATATCATGGTCTTTAAGAAGTTCCAACCATCTCCTTTGCCTCAAGTTGAGATCTTTTTGAGTGAAGGCTCTTATGATCGATGAATAAATCCATATGTACCCTATGCAAGTAGCGACTTTCAAATCTTTAATGCAAACACAACAGTGGCTAATTCTAGATCATGGGCAGGGTAGTTCCTTTCATGTACCTTGAGTTGTCTAGAAGCATAAGCTATTACCTTACCATTTTGCATCAACACACAACCCAAACCAACCCGAAAAGCATCACAATACACCACAAATCCCTCAACTCTATCCGGTAGTGATAATGTAGGAGTAAATACAATCTTATCTTTCAATGTATGGAAGCTCCTCTCACACTCATCGGTTCATACAAACATAAACTTCTTTTGAGTCAATTTTGTCATAGGGAAAGAAATAGAGGAGAACCCATTCGCAAACCTTCTATAATAACCTACTAGGCCCAAGAAGCTCCTAATATCCTCATGGGGTCAATGGTCTAGGCCAATTCCTAATCACATCGATTTTCTTAGGATCCACCTTTATACCATTCCCCGACACCACATGACCCTAGAATGCAACCTCCCTTAACTAAAATTCACACTTGTCATATTTGGCATACAATTTCTCCTTCCTTATTATTTGCGACACAACCCTAAATGTCCCATATGCTCCTCCCTACTATGAGAATAGATCAATATATCATCAATGAAGACCACAACAAAGGAATCAAGATAGGGTTTGAAGACCTATTCATTAGGTCCAAGAAGATGGCCGGTGTATTGGTCAACCCAAACAACATCACAATAAACTCATAATGCCCACATGTAGTACAAAAAGTCATCTTGGGAATATCACATTCCCTCACCCTCACTTGATGATACTCGGACCGAAGATCAATCTTAGAGAAATAGCTAGTCCCATGAAATTGGTCAAATAAATCATCAATTCTTGGAAGAAGATAACTATTCTTTATAGTCACCCCTATTGAGTTGCCACTAGTCAATGCACATTCTAAGTGACCTATCCTTCTTCTTCACAAAAAACACTTGAGCACCCCAAGGTGATTGGATAGGCCTAATTAATTCCTTCTCCATCAAATCTTTCAATTGTTCCTTTATTCGTCAAGGCCATATGATATGGGGGAATGGAGATAGGTTGAATATCGTGGTAGAGGTCTATCCCAAAATCTATTTCCTTTTCGGGAGGAACACTGGGAAGAATATTTTGGAAGACATCAGGAAACTCATTTACCACTGGAATCGACTCTATGGAAGGGACTTTGGACTCCACATCTTTAATCCTCACTAGATGGTCAAGACACCCCTTTGGAACTTACCCCCAAGAAGGGCTCTCTTAGCCTCATGATCTCTCCTCTTCCTCAACTCTTCATCCTCCATTTGCTCAACATAAGTCATCAACTGAAACAAGTCCATGTCACTAATTAGCAAAGCGGAACGACATTCCTCACTCACTAATTCGAAGACCCCCATTACAAACCTGTTCATCCTGGATCTAGGATCGACCACCAAATAAGGAACATACTTTGAAAGTTGATTAAACTTGAGGGCATACTCCCTCACACTCATATCACCTTGTTTCAAGTTCATGAATGCTACTAAATTAGCTTCCCTAAGCTCAAAAGGGAAAAATCGATTAAGAAAAGCCAATTTGAACTCCTTCCAGAGCACCACATTACCAATTCCATTCTCACCCTTCCATTTATCATATCATATTTGGGCTACCCCCTTTGAGTTGGTACACCGCCAACTCCACCTTTTCATGCAGCCCAACACCAATGATATTCAATATCTTGTGGACCTCATAAATGAACTCTTATGGATCTTCATCCACCTTTGACCTATAGAACATCATAGGGTTCATCCTCTTGAAGTGCCTTACCCTAGTTCCCGGGGTAGTAGCATGAGGGGCTTTGACTTGGTTGGCCACAACTTGGGCAACCATGGAGAGAGCATCCTAGAGCTCACCATTGGTAGGTTGCTTTTCGGGAGTTTGGGTGCTTCTTTCATTAGTGTTTGGCATGATCTAGCACAACAAAAAACAATCTTTAGGGGGGAAAAACTTACGTCAACTCTATAGAACGACTTAGAATATGAAAAGGGATATATTTCGTAAAACATCTCATAACCTCCTATTCATAGTCATGGCTCACTTCATACCATAAATAGGACTCTAATCGATGTTGTGTGCTAGAATTCGAGGATCTATCAACCTAGTGCTCGGATACCAAGTTTGTCATGACCCAAGCCTAGGGCCAAGATGTGCCACCATGAATGGGGAACCTAAAGGAACCCCAAATAAGTGTCTTAACTTATCGTTATACATCATGGGTCGCGGAAGCATATGAAAGACATACATAGTAAGAATAGGGGCAAAGGGATATGTGAAAGAGCTTGCATAACATCATAATCAAGATACAAGGGTAAAACTCATATCATAGATACATAATATGTCCAACAAGCACCTCTAATACATAGATAAGAGTGGAGGCCAAGACAAAGCTACTAGGATCACCCTCATAATCAAAATAGTATATAATGAAGAGTGTCTCAATACATAATAAGAGCAACATAGACTAAGGTCCCCGAAGTGGAGGACTCACCAACTAGCTTAAGTAGTACCGAACTAATAATGGAGAAAGAGGATGATTAATTTAGCCTTCAGTTCCTACATTGTGATATCATATAGGTAAGAGCATGCGTTAGTATGTTTAAATATACTAAGTATGCAGAATGTAATGCAACAAGATATAGACATCATAATCGAAATGAATAAGAATAGGCAATATACATAATATAATACAATATGGCATGTATGATCAATGCATAAGTGAAACATACTTAAGTAACTCATCCTCATATAGGATATCATATGTGTAGAAGAGACCAAGCTAGCTTTCCAAGGTACAAACCTCTTGTTAGGTTGGTGATGAAGCCACCCAATCACTTAGGTTGTTAGGTACAAACCTCTCACTAGGTTGATGAGTACAAACCCCTGTCCAGGTTGATGATGATGCCACCCCATCACCCTGGTGGTGAAGTACAAACCTCTCACTAGGTTGATGAGTACGAACCCCATCTAGGTTACCTGAGCTCTTGGTCCCCACGGATTGGGCATGGTCTAATATAACAGTTTATATAGAATTCATCATATGCATAAGCTCCTTTCATCTCAGAACAACATTCCTATTATATCTCATACTTTGGACCTTTAATTCCTCAAGAAACCACATCTGGACATTTTATCAAATAATTAGAGGGTGTGTAATGTGAGTACCAAAACAATGAAATTTAGAGATGAAATCATGAAAAAAAATTCATTTTAAAACCATCAACCATCATCTTGAAACATCCTCAAGTAATATACATTAAAATCCCTCATCAGATCTTACAATATATCAAAGATTTATGACTCAAAACACAACAAAATAGTCAGAACTTTACATAACTTTAATATAGTTCATAGACATATTCATACTAGTAAACCCAATTGTAAAATCAACTTTAAATCATGCAAAATGAGTTAAAAAAAGATTATAGCACCATGGGTGGAAGAACAGAATGGCTAAAACCTCCATACCATTGCTTTGATAATGCTCTTGATGAAGATTGAAACTAGAGGATTGAAGCTTGAAGGAAATCCTTAATTTTGGATGAGGGTTTTGAGACTTGAATTTGGGAGTGAAAAATATGTCGAAGTGTTTCAAAGGACATTAGAGAAGGTATTGAATGATATGAGGGTGAAATATGACTACGTAAAGGTAATAACACGTTTGAGAACACTTAGGCCCAAGACCTAAAAGCCTTAGACCGAGATAAAAATCACTGGCAACAAAATACACAGGTCTGCGACGTGGACCTATCACGGAGGCTAAATTAATACATGTCCGCGATAGCTGCGCGCGACGGCACTGTCAAAGATCGATTCTGGATTAGAAAAATACAAAAAATGAAATTGCTAATCATTTGCTCTTACATAGGGGTTAGACCCTTCACCCCATAATTTTGACCCCTTAAACAAGAATATGAATTCAGATTTTTGATATCGCACATGGATTTAGGAACATATGGAATTTAAAATTCTAGGCATTATGATGCACATTTTGGAGCACTTTTTTTTGGGTCATTTCAGAGACCCACTACAAGTCTTAGCCTAAGCTACGAGTTGTAGGGGATGACTGTAGCGATTAACAACTTCAAGAATCAAAATTTGAGAAATTGAAGTTCCACCATTTGAGCCTAGAGTACGAGTCGTAGTGAGGACTATGACTCGTACAAGAGGACCTCATAGTGATTGACAATGTTTATTAAAATTGAACCAATAAATACAAGCATGGACTATGAGAAGGCACTCCGAGTCAAGGACCAGACTACGACTCATAGTATTGATCATAGCAGTCAAGTCAAAATTGCCAAGTGCTGACTACAAAAGACTTAATACAAACTTGCAGGTCACCCTATGAATCATACCTTTGAGCCGTAACTATTGTCAACAAGATTTTCTAATTTATTTTAAGGACCTTTTTTAAAATAGTATAAGTTAGGATTTTTAGTAGAAGAAAAAGAGATTTCACATAACATAGAATATTTTGTAGAGAGAATCTTTAGGGTTTAAAATAGAAAACTAGGGTTTTATCTTAAAGACTCAATTTGGGGATTGGAATCACTTGTTATTCAACCTCATCTTCCATGATTGTGAATCCAAACTCAAGGTGGTTTATTGTTCTTCATTTTCTTTGGGTAATTTCTCAACTATGTTTATTTCATTCATTGTTTGTGTTGTTTGCCCAAGCTATGAGTAGTTAAACTCCCACAACTTCGGTGTTGTGGGAACCATGAGTAGCTTGCTTAATAATCCAGATTATTTGCATCTCTTGAGTTGGGTATTTGCATGTATTACCTATTTTCCTTCATCTTGCTTGATGTTTAATGGTGGCCAACATTAACCCCCGCGGTCATGATCCCGATCAAGGTAGTGATGAATAGGAAAAAGAAATTGCAAATAGAATTCTATTGATGTGTTCTCATCTAATCAAGCAAACCCAACCAAGGAGAGGTTAACTGAGACAATAGGTAACAGTTAGTTGGCACACTATGGTAGCCAACCAAGTGCCATAGTTAAATTTGACCTTCACATTGTCCAATGGTTGGAAGAACCTAAGTTACCATCCTACATGCAATGTCCCAATTTAGGTTGTGTTATCCGAGTTATTTGAGTTGGTAAATCATGGGGAACACAATTTCCCAGTTGCTCTCCAATTTGATTATCTTTTTGCTTAGTACAACTTTAGTTTCTTATAAGTTATTTCAAACCCCTCCCCCCTTTAATTGATAATAGATTTGATTGATGTTTGAAATGATTATTGGTGAATCAATGCAGCAAAACTCCATATTCCCTTGGGATTCGACCCTAACCTATGGTTAGGTTTTATATTTGAAAAACATCTCTTTATCTTTGAAGTCTTAGGTACTGTTTAAGCATGATCAAAATTAATGGTGACATTGCTGAGGAATACAATAAGGTTTTGACTTGATTTCACTAATGTTTAATTCAAGTGTTAGTTTCTACACTCTTTTGTATTCTACTTTGTTTTTATTAGCTTCTTATGTACAAACATATCGTGATGGTCTCCTTATTGCTTCGACCAAATACAAAGATCAAACAAGACATTAAGCAATGGTCGAAGAACAACACATAATCACAAGTGATCTACTTCAATCACTACAAAGAAGTGTTCTATTCTATGGCCAACCATCTGAACATCCTCATTCTCATCTATAAAAGTTGGCACAAATATACAGAGAGGTTATGGGAACACGACATCCAACTTTTGACACCATAGCTCTTCAAATCTTTCCAATGACTCTCAGATGTGATGAGACAAAGTGGTGGTTTACACTTCCCCAAGATGTTTGCACTAACTGGGTGAAAGTGCAAAGATTTTTCTTAACTAATTTCCATATATACATGACAAGCACCAACTGCTGGACCTAATCATCAACTTTCAACGACTTCCAGGTGATTCATTAAATGTAATATGGGGAAGATATACAGAATATTTTGGGGAGGATTCAAGATCATGGTCTGTCGGATGGTAAAAATAGTGACAAACTTCTACCGAGCACTAAATTCTGAACAACAAGCTCAGGCAGATGCTTTATTTGGAGGAGATTGTTGGTCATTCTTGAGGAAGCCTTTTACTAAAGTCACTGAGTAAATGGAAAAACTCTCTGCTATCTATTAAGTATACCAGACACTTCAAAAGAAACCAGTAGTATGCGTTAGCTTGACTGGGGAAAGCTTTATCCATGAAGTAAAGAGTAGTGCAAACATTCTGTTTATGAACTATGGATGAATCTTCTAAGATTGAGAGTATGCTCGAAAAGCTAATCAAGAGAATAGATACAAAGGAGGATATATTGAGAGTATGCTCAAAAAGCTAATCAAGAGAATAGATACAAAGGAGGATATGCTGCAGAAGATTAAGTTTGATATCACCACTGTGAACTATAAGGTGGAGAAACAAGCATTGGCAATTCAATGACTTGATGACAAGTTCGACCTTGTTTCCATGCAACTAGAGCATATGCTAAGTGATAGAAGGATAGATATAAGAGTTGTTGAGAAGAGATCGTAAAGTCTTGAGGAAGTCTGAGTACTCAAGCTGACTAAGTCATGCCACAACGTTAAACAAGGCGCTTCATGGGAGGCAACCCAAGTACTTTCTCTATTTTTGGCTCATTTTGAGTTCACTTTCATTATGTGAATTTTTAGGTAGTGACTTGATTGTGGTCTATTTTTCTCTTTTAATACATTTAATTAGTTTTATATTGGGATAATGGTGTACTTGATCTTAAGATCAAGGTTTTTAGGTATTGAATATGTGCATAAAATTTACAGAAAATAGCATTGGAAGCAACCTCTACGACAAGGCCTATGAGCCGTAGTGCGCACGACGACTCGTAGTCATGCCTCGTAGAGGATAACAGTGATTATTGAAGTTGACACTTTACAGTAGGAACTAACTTTACAACCTGTAGTCCCAACTACGAGACTTAATTGGGGTTCTAGTGCCCAGGTATATTTCCAAAATTTTTCTAAGTTTTGAGTGGTCTACAAGACCAATGCCTATGGGACATAATCAAAACTATGACCCATAGTCGGGATTTCATAGACCCAAACTGAGGGTTTTAGAACATCAGCCTGGTGGGGGATTTAAAAGGTCAAAATTCATTTTGGCCCTTAAATCTCCCAAATTAAACCTAAATACTCCTATTATCTTTCCCAAATACTTTCCCCACTATTTTGATCACTTTCCCGACCAAATTTTGACGTGCACATGTCACTTTTCCGATGAATTACTCCAACAACTAGGGTTTTGACTCCCTTTTTGTGTCATTTTTTTCATCTTTCATCTTCGACCCCTGTGGTATGCTTCTTGGTTGAACTTCTTACACAAAATATAATGTCTTTTGAACTTCTTGAATGATTGTGTGATTGAAATTTGAATTGAGAGTATTCATGGGAAGAATTTATGCATTTGGATAAGATTTGGGGTAGTTTTCAATTAGAATTCCTTGTATTTAACCATAGCTATAAAATTACCCTTGTTGCTTGGTGGTGATGATCATGCTTGACCATGAAATGTTGATTACATGTTCAAAATTAGTGTGTGATGGTTGGTTAATTGATTAAGTCATGGCAAGAAATCATGTCTTGGGTATGCTTATCATGTTGAAAATGGTGGTTTGAGTGATTCTTTATGTGCTTGTAGATTCAATTCCATGATTATTCATGTTCGTGTGCAAGGGATTTTTTTGTACGATTCTGGGATTGACAATTTTAGGATTCTAGAATGTGTTGGGGCGTTGATGTTTGATTTTTTGCTATTAGGAATAATTTTGGTTTGGTTCTTAATTTGAATATCATGTTTGGATGATGGATATATTTTTCTTCTTAATATAATTGTTGGAATCTTGCTTCGATGCTGTTTACATTTATGCTTGAATGAATTTTGTAGTTCGTTTGGTGAACTTATATGTACCTCAGGTACCTCATATTCCTTTCTACGAGAGCCTCATATGACCCATAGAAGGACCTACAGGCCGGAGTTGCCCCTCCTAGGGAGTAGCAGTGACCTGAGGTTCCTCGTGAACTTTCCTTGTGATTTATTTTGTCTACCAAAAATTGGTATGAGCCTAGTATACGATCCATAGTCACAACTACGAGTCGTAACTGAGTGTCATACCTGAGTTTAGTATAAACTTTTGTTAGGCACCTCTGGACTACGAGTCCACAGTACGATTCGTAGTCTCGTCTATGAATTGTATCGAGGCCTTGTACCTACAACCTACAACTAGTGCACTATTGATTTTATTGAGTGTTTTCCTTTTTGTTGTCATTTATTTCTGTTCTTTTATCTATTTTTGTTATTTATTCAGGTAATTTGGGGCTAATTGTTGGTTTGTGATGAATATTTTAGGTATAATGGCTCCCAATAATTGAAATGTGGCTATGCAGGCCTTCAACAAGAAGCTAAGATATGAGGACTAAGATAATGAATGTTCTGAGGGCATAAATGAAGAACCAAATATTCTAATTGACCCTGAGGCTTATTGGCCTCAAACTAGAGCTTAGACTACATGGACCTCGATGGAAGTTGAGAGTAGCTCTTCAATCTAATGAGGAGGGAAGCGTGGATTGGTCCCTCAGGGCAGAGCAACCCAGTCCTTGGTCGACCCACCCATCTCTATTGATTATCCTTAGCATCATCGATAGGGGATCGTGTGCATGGAGGCTATCTACAGGCAGGGGCTGGAGCCTAAGGGACAGGGGAAGCCCATTATACCATTCTACAAGGAGCCCCAATTAATTGATTTAGGGTTAAGCCATTTCCCTGATTTGGAGGTCGAGATAGATACGTATGTGCTCCGGTGGCTAACAGCTAAGATGTGTAAGTATGCCTAACTTCTAGTCTGATAGTTCTATGCAACACATGCAACCTATCCTCCGAGATCTTCCCAAGGGGAAGAAAGCTATTGATCAGCCCGGTTGAGAGAGGTCCTAGTTTGAGGCCAGCGGGTAACATTTCAGAGGACACCATCCGCTGAGTACATTTTGGGCCTGATTGTAGAGCGTCGTAGTCCACAACCGAGTATGATAGCGGATTGGTAAGATCAGACGGGATGTGAATGGGAAGAATGTGGACTATAGGACTGAGCTCCTGAAATTGGTGGCTTGTCACATATCAGATAGTGACCCCGAGCCTACATAGGTCACCACATATACCGAGGCTATCATGAACTTTTATCTCTCCTTCCTTACAAAATTTTGGTGGTCTATCATTCAATCTCTCATCCGACCCACATTCACTGATAATGTTATTACTTTGGAGTGAGCGATATTTCCCAACATCTGAGTTGGCCATGACATTGATTGGGCCCGTTTGATAGTTGAACAGATCCATGATTTCGCACTTTGTAGGAATACATCCATTCCCTTCCCAATCCTGATTCATAAATTATGCATGGAGGTCGAGGTTTGAGTTTCTCTCCATCTATATCCATAATTCGGGGCCCTCCACACCATGGATCCCAACCTGATCAAGGCTAACAAGAATTTGGTGGCCCTCTTGCGAGAAACACCTCCTCCCATTCCTGAACCATTTCCTCTTAAGCTATCTATTGATTGTACGACTCTTGTTGCCACTGCTACTACTACAACTGCACCATAGCAGCCTACAACAGCTGACATCGAGGCAGGACCCCCTACAGCTGCACCTGTACTAGAGCCATCTACAACTTTGGTTCCTTCTGCAGGCTCTCCTATTATATCTACTATTTCTTTTCAGGTTTTTGTTCACAGGTTATCTAGTATAGAGGCCCAGCGAGCTTTGTTGATGCAGTAGATCAAAGCTTGGGTCCAGTAGATAGTTCAGGCTTCGAACGAGATGTCCAAGGCATTCAATCTTTCAGTTATGGATAAAAGGATTTCTATGATAGGTTCCTGGGTTGATGTTTTTGATGTTAGATTTCAGAAGAAGGTTAAGGGGATCCACTCTATTGACATGACTACTTTCTAGCAGAAGTTGGCCAAGTTTAAGGCCGACTTGATTGCATCACTACTAGCCCCATTCACAGCTTCAGAGCAGGCACCTGCGAGTGAGGATTTGATTGACTTATTTTCTTTATATGGTCCACCGCATGCTCATGGGAAAAGTCCCATAGAGGAGATTGATGTAGAGGAGGGGCATAAGCAACTGAGGACCTCTGAGGAGGAAAAATAGCTGGAGGAGACACTGATTGGATATGCCTTGGAGGGATCAAGAGAGAAGGCGAAGCAGCAGCAGTTGCAGGAGTAAGGTATGGTGCTAAACATTGGCATTTAGCGCAGCTGCAACCCAGACTGCTCCGGAGGAGGAGCCACTCATAACTTGACTGATGCTAGTGCTTGAGCACCTTTTTGATGTCTGCTATTTTTGACCCCTGTTCTTATGACTGCTTTTGGATAATTTGTCATTATTACTATTATTTTGGTAAGTCCATTTATTTTGGTAGGGTATGGGATGATATGGACTAGGGCGAAGTCTGTGTAGCCTTTAGCCCATAACTTTCCTACTTTTGTTATCCTAAGGTTTTCTTGCCGTGTTTCTTTTGCCGTGTGGATGATTTTTAATTTTATGTTGAACCAAAATGTTTTTAGGTGATTTGGATAATTTGTTGACATATGGTGATTAATTTTGGCATGTACATGGTATTGAATAGTTTTTATAAAATATTTTGGAAAATTGGTACCCACTGTTATTTGTAGTTATTTTTGCAATCTTGCATGTGCGAATGGTTTGGCAATGCTTGTTATGACTAAGTGAAGGCAAGTTGATGCTTGAAGTATGATTTGTGCGTCTATGTTGGCTATGTATGCAATGTCATGTGTGTTTTGACAAAATATTGTTCTGTTCATGCATTGTTAACTGATATAGAGCTTGCCTTATTACTCTGAGTTAGACTGGAAACTATGTGGAGTAGGAAGGGATCTTAGTGTATTGTTCTTTAATTAAGTCCACTTTTTCCTAAATGACCTACCAAATGAAAGTTTTACCCCTTGTTCCAAATGTTGAAGCCTCACATGAACTTTTTCTTTCTTTATACCATGCTAGCCTAACCTTATTTAGTGAAATACTTTGATATTGGCATTGGTCTATCCTTAACATTCTGAACGTTGATTGAGGCAAAAAGCCTAAGTTGAGGGCGGCTACAAAAAGTGGCCCTGGTTAAGAGATGGGATATTATGTACTTTACCTCAGGCTAAAAGCCTAAGTTGAGGGTGGCCTACATTGTAGTGTAATAGGAAAAATTAGGTCATTAGTTAGGAACAAAATATGAATGGAAAGTCATATATCGAGTAAGAGAAAAAGAGAAAAAAGATGCCTTAGTATGAGTTGAAAAAACAAATTGAGTTTGAAAATAAGGCACAAGATGAAAAATGAAAAGAAAATACCTGGAAAGCTTGAAAATAAGGAGTAAGTGAGAACTATGTAAGAATAGTTGAGTTGTTAAGGTGAAAGTGTGGAAAAATGAAACAACCCCAAAGAGTGCCCAAAAATGTGCCTCGGAAGTGCATGGAATTATAATTTCTATATATCTCAAAATCCATGCGTGAAATAAAAAATTTAACTTCATATTCTTGTTCACAGGGTAAAATTGAGTGGGAGTAGGTCTAACCCCAATTTTAGAGCAATCGTATCAAAATCCAAAAATTGCAAAAATAGTATTTTCAAAGAGCATTAGCGCCACTGGCGCGACACGCCAAGGGCGCGCCATAGTGTATTTCTGGCTGCCAGTTTTTATTTTAATCTAAGGCTTTTGGGTCTTTTGCATAAGTCTTCTCGTACGTGAAAAAATCTATACTTAGCCTTACTTTACCTTCATATCATTGAAGACATTCTCGAATACTCTCTCAAACGCTTAAACAATATTTCATCTCAAAATTCAAGTATCCAAATCTCTTCCAGATCTTAAGGATTTCACTCAAGCTCCAAGTCTCCATTAAAATCTTCATCACAATTCTCCAAAGCTAAGATATGTGGGTTTCATTCATCAGTTCCCTTCACCCATGAAGCCCAAGCTTCCTTTTTACTTAAGTTACATGATTTTAAGTTGATTTGCTTATGGGTCTTGCTCACTATGAATTTGACTATGAACTATGTTGGGTTTCATGAAGTTGTGACTATTTTAGCATGTTTTGAGCTATGAATCTAAGATCTATTTTGGGATTTGATGAATTGTTTTGGTTTATATTGCTTGAGGGTGTTACCAAGTATTGTGGACAAATTTACATTGGATTCTCTTGCATGATTTCATCACTAAATTGCACGGTTTTACACTAGATCTACACACCGGTCAAGTGCTTGATAAAATGTGAGGCTATGGTTTCTTGAGGAATAGAAGGTCCAATGCACGTCTTATGAGTTGAACGACTTTATGATGATGAAAGAAAAGTATGTATATGATATTCTCCTATAGGGTGTTGGAAATTGACCATGCGCTACTCGGGGGGTTAAGGGCCTGGGTAACCATGTCGAGGGGTTTGTACCTTGATAACCAATCAAGGGGTTTATACCTTGATAATCGGATTGAGTGGTTTGTATCTCAATCACCAGGGGTGGTAGGTGTGAGTATTCACCAACAAATCAAGGGTTTTGTACCGTGATAATCGAGTTAAGGGGTTTATGTCTCAATCACCACAGGTGGTAGGGTACGACGATTCATAAACCAATCAAGGGTTTTGCACCTTGATAAACTATGAACTCATAATGATAGTCTCTTCTTACACATGTATTTTGTTTTATGTAAGCATGATTTACTTTAGGAATCTTCCACGCATTTCATATTGCTATATGCTGCTTATTGCCTATGCTTATACATTTCGATTACGTTGCTTATCTCTTATTGCATTTCATCCTACATACTTAGTACATTCAGATTTACTGACGCATACTCTATGCCTACATGATGTCAACATATAAGAACTAGAGCCCCACTTGAGCATCCTGTTCCACACAGCTAGTACGAATTGTCTCAAGCTAGTTGGTAAGTCCTCCATGTGTATTGACTGTGAGGGTGAGCCCGGTTGCTTGTCTTGGCCTCCGCTCTTATCTATGTAATAGAGGTGTTGTTGGACATGTGATGTATTGAGCCTTGACTCTCTTGTTTTGGCATTTATATTATTAAAGTAGTCCTTTAGCCCTTTTCCCTCATTTCTACTCTTATCACGTTGTTTAATTGTCTCGCGACCAATGATGTGTAATGATATGTTAAAAGGCTAGTTTGGGGTCCCTTTGGGTTCCCCATTTGCCATGTCATGTCTCGGACCTACACTTGGGTCATGATAAACTTTCTATCAGAGAACTAGGTTGTTGATAGTTCTTGGCATCC
The DNA here is from genome assembly GCA_025774065.1 of Solanum ossicruentum. Taxonomy (NCBI): domain Eukaryota; kingdom Viridiplantae; phylum Streptophyta; class Magnoliopsida; order Solanales; family Solanaceae; genus Solanum; species Solanum ossicruentum. Next base: position 22,104 of record JAOTQR010079547.1, read on the forward strand.
AACACACTACATCATTAAGTCTTGTTCATGGTTTTGTTGTACACCACAACTATGAGCAAGAGGCTATGAGGTGTTTCAGGAAATGTTTCCCTTGTTCATGTTCTAAGTCATGCTATAGGGTTAAAGTAAGGTTTTTCCCTCTCTAACAATTTTTCTTTGCTATGCTAGATCATGTATAACACAAGAGGAAGGAGAGCCCGGACTCCCGAGGAACAATCGACTTATGGTGAGCTCCAGGATACTCTTGCTTTGCTAGCACAAGTTGTAGCTCACCAAGCCAACAAAGGGTCCCAATCCCCTCATTCTGCTTCACTGGCATATCTAGTAAGGGATTTCATGAGGCTGAATCTCCCAAAATTCTATAGGTCTAAGGTAAATGAGGACCTTCAAGAGTTCATTGATGAGGTCTATAAGGTATTGGCTGTAATAAGTGTTAGATCGGAAGAAAAAGTGGAGTTAGCGGCCTACCAACTCAAAGGGGTGGCACAAATATGATTTAATCAATGGAAGGAGGAGAAGGGAATCAATAATATGGTTCTTTGGGAGGAGTTCAAGGTGGCTTTTCTGAATCAGTTCTACCCTCTTGAGCTTAGCGAGGACAAATTGGTGGAGTTTATGAATTTGAGACAAGGGTCTATGAGTGTGAGGGAGTATGCCTTAAGTTCAATTAACTCTCTAAATATGCTTCCAACTTGGTTGCCAACCCAAGGTCTAGAATGAACAAGTTCGTGATGGGTGTATCCGATTTGGTGAGTGAGGAATATCGGTCCACTATGTTGATTGGTGACATGGAGTTGTCCCATTTAATGACTTATGACGAACAAATTGAGGAGGAAAAATTGAGGAAGAGGAGGACTAATAAGGCAAAGAGGTCCCATTTTGGGGGAAAGTTCCAAAGTTGAAAAGGTGGCCGATTTTATCAAGGCCAAGGGTATTCTCATGCTTATAATAGGGGGTTTACCAATGACTTCCTAAGGGAAAAGATGTTGGTGGTTTGGTTCCTAATAATGTGTGTTCAAAATATTATAAGGCTCATGGGGGACCATGTTTTAAAGATACTAATCCTAGTTATGGATGTGGGGAAGTGAGTCACAAAAAGATTGATTGTCCTCGTAACCGCAACAAGGGTAAGGAGGTTCGTCCACAAGGTGCAAATGATTTTGGGAGAGGTGGCTAACAAAGTGGTGCCCCAAGGTACAATCAGTTCTATGCACTCCAAAGGGAGGCAAGAGGTTGAGGAGGTTCCCCATGTCATCACTGGTATGTTAAAAGTCTTTGATTTTGATGTGTATATATTGATTGATCCTAGTGCAACTCTTTCTTTTGTTACCCTCTTTGTTACCAAAAAATTTCATGTTGAACCTGAATTGTTGTGTGAGTCTTATGAGGTGTCTACTCCTATTGGTGCATCTATTGTTGCTAGAAAGGTGTATAGAAATTGTCCCATTTGCATTTTACATAATATATTGCCTTGTGATCATGCCGAGTTGGAAATGGTGGATTTTGATGTCATACTGTAACGACCTAAGCCTAGGACCTAGACGTGACCTACAAATGGAGAACCCGAAGGAATCCCAAACAAGCCTCGTAGCATATTATTACACATAGTTTGTCACAGAAGCAGTTAAAATGAAAATAAGAGACAAACATAACAAGGGGAATTGGGACTAAGCGACTGAGAGAGAAAAAAAAGAAGTAATACTTAAATATCATAAATGATTCAAAGCTGAAGAATAATACTCAACTTGTCCAATAACACCTCTAGACATAGAACTTAGCGGGGTCCAAGAGAAGCAACCGGGTTCACCCTCATAGTCATAGGAATTCAGAAATATACAAGATGTAGTCTAAACATAAGAATGAAAGAAGATAGATATTGTCCCCAGGCAAGATTAATCACCAAAAGCTAACTTGAACAATCCGTCTAGCCACGATAAGAATCAATAGGAGCTCTAGTTCCTACATGGTAATATCATGTAGGAACAAAATATGCATTAGTACGTTTAAATGTACTAAGTATGTAGGATTCAATGAAACAAGAGATAGAGATAATAGGCAAAATGTGTAATCATAAGCAATGAATAGTATACTAACAATATGACGTGTATGAATGATGCTTGTAGTAAAACATGCTTATATAGAACATAATACATGTTTAAGGAGAGACTATCATCATAGACCAAGCAAAGTAGTACTTGGAATCTAAGGCTTAACAGGCCTTTAGTAGTGATCAAGGTACCATTCCGTCAACAAGGTTAACAAACTTAACACCCTCCATCAAAGTAGTCAACTCAACAAGGTTAATGGACTTAACACCCTCCATAAATGTGGTCAAGGTACTAACCCCTCAATAAGGTTAATAGACTTAAAACCCTCCATCAAAGTGGTCAAGGTATCAACCACTCAACAAGGTTATGGTCAACATGTAACACTATAGAAGCTTATCATGAAATTAATGCATATACATCATACTTTAATCATCATAAGATCATACATCTCATATGCCACGTATTGGGCCTTCAATAACTCAAGAATCATAACCCAGACATTTTATCAACCACTTGGCGGGTGTATAGCTAGTGAAACATCATGCAATTCAAGAGTAAAATCATGCAAGAAAACTTGAAGTAAAAAGGCCACCAACACTTGGTAATTCAATTATGCAATATATATTGAAATCCATCATTAAATCACATAATAAATTATAGTTTAATACCCCAAAACATGCATTGTTACAACAGACAAACCATCTCATAGTATGATCTTAAAATAGGTAGACATGTGTTTCCATCAACATTTCATTTAAAATCCAACATAATTTGTAATCATAATTCATATTAAGTAATACCCATAATTAAAACAACTTTAAATCATGGAATACGTAAAAAGGGAGCTTGGGCTTCATGCGTGAAAGGAACCCATTGATGAAACCCACATTACTTGTTCTGATTCTATATATTGGTCATTTTGAACTAAAATTTCTGACTTAGTTGATCCTGATTCGACAAGTGAGTTGTGAAAGACTTAATGTTTGGAAGTAGATCTTGGAATCCAAAGCTTGCTCTTGAGTTTCCTTGAATCTATATTGGGGTTTTGATGGAGGCTCTTGAGAGGATTTGAGAGTGTATTCCAATTGGGAGGAGTGAATTTGTTCTTCAAGAATAAGGTTAGGCCATCAGGAGGTGTTAAAATAGCATATGAATTCCCAAATTACTAATAGAAGTGGCTAAATTTACGGAATGACATGAATGAGGTGGAATTTGGAAAAAACCCATATATACCCTTGCACATAAAAGTTCTACGAAAACGTCTATAACGTCTTCATCCAAACTCTAAATAAGGTGAAACCAAGTGCGTTAGAAAGCTAATTCAAAGAGCTTTGATTTGGTAGGTCATGGGCCACCCAGTTATTTGTGCCCTAAGAGATATGTCCCTTTAAAGTTGACCCTTTACCGGTACTTGTGCAAAATGTAGCCAACATAAATTCTTTTGAACTTGGCCAGATGTAGGGGACCCATGATGGTCTTAAACAACATGAACAAGATTTATTTAGATTTGAATGAGAGTTTGAAGCTTGAATGAATTTTTTAAGATCTAGAATGAGGTTGGGACACTTGAATTTGGTCAAACATTAGTCTAAGTGTTTAACAAAGTATTCAGGAATGTCTTGTATGATAAGAGAGTAAAATAAGGCTAAGTATTGGTATTTTCATGTGTGAGAAGGCTTAGGCCCAAGACCTAAAATCCTTGGACCGGAATAAAATAACTATGCAAAATAAGGCAGTAGCGCATGCTAGTCATGTTGCATTATGGGAGCACAGGCACACTATTTTCATTGCTTACTTGAAATTTCGGATTTCGCTATGGTTGCTCTAAAATTTGGATTACACTCATTTTGCACTCTATTGTTCCCCCTGAACAAGAATATGAAGTTGGATTTTCGATATCACGCACGAATTTTAAGATACATGGGAATTACAATTCCATGCATTTCCAAGGCAGATTTTCGGGCATTTTTGGGGTCTTTACAATATCTGCCCTTGGGAACACTTGTCCCCAAAATGTACAAGAGAAGAGTAATCATAAAGAGGTCATCCCCAACAAGAATGCAACGATTCACTTTTAAAACACCATTTTAAAAATCTCAACATAAGTATAAAATCACCATGAACCTTCTCAATATAAACATGAGTGCATGCAAATGACTTTGGGGCTATAATAAGAGGCATGAAATCCCAAAAAAGAGTTTGACATGTTATCATAAGCTTGAATACAATGAAAGAGGTATGGATATTGCTTTTCCATGCCTGCTCCGACTCCCCGACAGACACTTTAGTCTTGACAATTATTTCAATGGGTCTTGACAAGAACCACCTCCGTTGATCAACCTTCCACCCTTCCTTCAAATACCTCCATCGGGACCTTCTCCTATGACAATTTGTCCCCCAGAACACCCACAACTGCAAGGTGTTCAATGATTCTAGAGCCACCAACACATCCCCCTAAACTTAAAAGCACAAAGAATCGGGCAAACTATAACCACATCACTAGGTTATTCCTCCCTCATTCAACTTACCAACCTCCCTCTACATTCTATAAAGAATCACATCCCTACACATAGCTTACTTGGTACCATAAACCACCATCTCTCCCTTCGGAGAGAACCTCCATCTTATCCTCTTTAACCAACATCTCCAACTCTAATAAGGCAGAATCAGGGCTTGCTTCAACTAGACCTCTCAATATAAGAAGATTTGGAACTATCAAGAATAAATCACCACCATGATCAACTTCCTCCAACATAACCCCCAACCTAGACAAACGGTGCCCCCCCCCTCAACTCACCTCTTTACCACCATCAACAACATATACTAGTCTACTTAGAGTGTTGACTACAGCATTAGCCTCACCGAGGAAACAATAATACATACTCATATCATAATCCCTAAGGAGTTCTAACCACCTTATCGTTGTCCTCAACTCACACCTGCCATATTTAGCAACAACTCCGCATTTTCCAAAACTTGCAACACTACCCCCAAAAGGGTTCATAAACTCTAAATAAATCAATGTTCCACCACTAAGGGCCACCACAAAAATGTTAGGGTAGGGTTTTAAGACCCTATTCATGAAATCCTCAAACCTGGACGGTGCATAAGTAAATCAAACAACTCCGACAATACTCAAAATCTCACTACTAATCTGAAAAGAAACTTAGGGATATCACATACCATCATCCTCACTTGGGCACAAAACCTGAACCAAGGATCAATATTAGAGAAGCGCCTAATCCATTGTAGTTGACCAAATAGATCGACCAACCCTAACCATCATATTACAACTATACGGGTTCTATACTCCTTGGAAGCATGCTTTGCAAGTAGCCAAACCACTCCAAGACCTCCAATCCATCAAACTAAGTTCAACCAAGATCATAAGACAAGACTCTATGCAATAAGAACATGGGGAAACCCTTAGAGATCAATTGAAACTTAAGACAAGAATGGACCTACCTTTTTTTCTACCACTTGACAACCTCCCACTCAATGACGAGTTCATTAAAGAGTCAGAATCTAACTCTACGGGTCCTACTGTCCATGGAGACACAATATGCATGCAACTATTCCATCCCAAGTATAACATCAAGTCCACTACATCAAGTCCAATAAGTCACAAGATAAGACCTAATGTAATATGAACAAGGAACAATACTTATGAACTTTCCAACAACAATAGACTCAAAAAGGTGGGTAGACACCAAAGGTTCACATAACAACTCGGGCACACAAGAAGCCCACTAGCCAACAAAAGCAATAATGAATGACATAGCACAACTCGGATCCATTAAGCCTCCCTCTTTGAAGTTGCATGATCAACTAGAAGAGCAAAGAACATTCGCTAGAGGGAAAAGACCTATCTCACTTCTAAAGCACGACATAGATCATGAAGAAGGGAAATATTTCCTAAAACATATTATAGCCTTCTACTCATAGCTATGGTGCATAACACAACTATGAATAAGACTCTAATCGACGCATATATTAGACTTCGAGGATCTAACAACCTAGTGCTCTGATACCATCTTTGTCCCAGCCAATGCCTAAGGCCTAGATGTGAATGGGGAACCCGAAGGAACCCATACAAGCCACATAGCATATCATTACACATTCTTGGTTATAGAAGCAATTAAAATGAGAATAAGAGACAAACATAACAAGGGGAATTGGGAATAAGTGAGTGAGAGAAAAAAGAAAGAAAGAATAGTTAAATATCATAGATGAGTCAAAGCTCAAGCATAATACTCAACTTGTCTAATAATACCTCTAGACATATAACTTAGCGGGGGCCAAGAAAAGCAATCGAGCTCACCCTCATAGTCATAAGAATTCAAAAATATACAAGATATAGTCTACACATAAGCATGAAAGAAGATAAATATTGTCCCTGGACATGAGGACTCGAAAAAGATAACTTGAACAATCTGTCTAGCCATGAGGAGAATCAATAGGAGCTCCAGTTCCTACATGATAACATCATGTAGGCATAGTGAATGCAGTAGTACGTTTGAATGTGTTAAATATTCAGGATACAATGTAACAAAAGATAAACATCATAGGAAGAATGCATAATCATAAGCAATGAATAGTATACTAAAAATATGACGTTTATGGATGATGCTTGTAGTAAAACATGCTAATATAGAACATAATACATATGTAAGGAGAGACCATCATTAGAGACCAAGCGAAGTAGTACTTGAAATCCTAGGTTTAACACCCCCTTGGTAATGATTGAGGTACCAACCCCTCAACAAGGTTAATGGACTTAATACCCTCCATCAAAGTGGTCAAGGTACCAACCCCTCAACAAGGTTAATAGACTTAACACCCTCCATAAATGTTATGAAGGTACCTACCCCTCAATAAGGTTATAGTCAACATGTAACACTATAGAAGCTTATAATTAAATTAATACATGTACAACATACTTTCATCATCATAAGATCATACATCTCATATACCAAGCATTGGGCCTTCCATAATTCAAGAATCATAACCCGAACATTTTATCAAACACTTGGCGGGTGTGTAGAGCTAGTTTAAAACCATGCAATTCTAGAGTGAATTCACGCAAGAAAACTTGAAGTAAAATAGCCCACCAACACTTGGTAATACCATCATGCAATATACATTGAAATCCATCATCAATTCTCATAATAGACCATAGTTTAATATCCCGAAACATGCGTGGTTACAATAAATAAACCATCTCATAGTATGATCTTGAAATAGGTAGATATGTGTTTCCAATCAACATTTCATTAAAAACCAAATATAATTTGTAATCATAATTCATATTAAGTAATACCCATAAGTAAATCAACTTTAAATCACAGAGTTTATGTATAAAGAGAGCTTGGGCTTCATGGGTGAAAGATACCCATGAATGAAACCCATATACCTTAGACCTTGAATTTCTTGAAATTGAGTTGTGAAAGATTTGAAGTGGTTCTATCAATCCAAAGCTTGCCATTGAGTTTCCTTGAATTTGTATTGGGTTTTTGATGGAAGTTCTTGGGAGAATTTGAGAGTGTATTCAAATTGGGAGGATTGAATTTGATCTTTAGGAATAGGGTTAGGTCTTTAGGAGGTCTGAAGATAGCATAGGAATTCACAAAATACTAATATAAATGTCTAAATTTACAAAATGCTATTAATGAGGCATAATTTGGCAAAAATCAGTATATACATCTGCACATACAAGTTCTATGAAAATGGCCATAACTTCTTCATCTGAACTCTAAATAAGATGAACTCAAGTGCGTTGGAAGGATAATTTAAAAAGATTTGATTTTGTAGGTTATAGGACACCCAGTTCCTTGTGTTCTAAGAGATATGCCCCTTCAAAGTGGACCTTCCAACTACTACTTGTGCAAAACTTTGCCAATGATTTTTTTTGAACTTGGCTTGATGTAGGGGACCTATGATGGTCTTAAATGACATGAATAAGCTTTACTTAGATTTAAAAGAGAGCTTGAAGCTTGAATAAATTTCGTTAGATCCGAAATAAGTTTGGGGCACTAGAATTTAGATGAAACATTAGTCTAAGTGTTTGACAAAGTATTAGGGAATGTCTTGTATGATGTGAGGATGAAATAAGGCTAAGTAGAGGTATTTCCATGTATGAGAAGGCCTAGTCCCATGTCTCAAAAAACTTAGACCGGAATAAAATAACTCGGCTCAAAATAAGGCAGTGGTGTGCCCCAGTCGCGTCGCGCTAAGGGCACACTGTCACACTATTTTTGTTGGTCACTTAAAATTTCAAATTTTTCTACATTACTCTAGAATTTGGTTTGGACCCATTTCCCACTCAAGTTTTCCCTTGAACAAGAATAGGAAGTTATATTTTTGATATAATTTACGAATTTTGAGATATATGAAAATTATGATTTCAGGCATTTCTGAGGCACATTTTTGGGTAAGGTTTGGTGTCATTATGCATACCTTGGATGGATTGATTGCACATATACAATGCCTTTATTGATTCTAGAAACTGTAGGGTCAAATTCCAATTCGCAAATGAACCCGTTCTTGAGTGGGAGAGTCATGATGTAGTGGTCAAGGGTAGGTCCATCTCTTGCATTGAAGCCCATAAGTTGATCTCTAAGGGTGTCTCTATTATGTTGTAAGGGTTAGGGGTATGGAGTGTAAAGTCCCTTCTATAGAATCTATTCTGGTCGTAAATGAGTTCCTAGACGTCTTCCCAAATGACCTCCCCGGTGTTCCTCCCGAAAGGGAGATAGATTTTGATATAGATCTCCGTCCCAATACCAAACGTATTTCTATTCCCCTTTACCATATGGGCCCGACGGAGTAAAAGGATTCGAAGGAGCAATTGAGGGATTTGTTGGAGAAGGGTTTCATTAGGCCTAGCCAATCACCTTGGGGTGCTCCAGTGTTGTTTGTGAAGAAGAAGGAGGGATACCTTAGAATGTGTATTGACTACTGGCAACTTGAGAGGGTCACCATAAAGAGTAAGAATTCTCTTCAAAGGATTAATGATGTGTTTGACTAATTTTAAGGGGCTAGTCACTTCTCTAAGATTGATCATCGGTTTGGATATCATCAAGTAAAGGTGAAGGAGTCTGATATTCCCAAGATGTCCTTCCGACGTAGGTATAGGCATTATGAGTTTGCGGTGATGTCCTTTGGGTTGACCAATGCACTAGCTATCTTCATGAATCTTATGAATAGGGTCTTCAAACATTACCTTGGTTTATTTTGTTGTGGTCTTCATTGATGATATTTTGATTTATACACATAGTGAAGAGGAGCATATGGGTCATTTGAGGGTAGTGATATAAAGATTGGGGAAAGAGTTGTATACCAAGTATGAAAAATGTGAATTTTGGTTAAAACAGGTTGCCTTCCTAGGTCATTTGGTGTCGATAGATGTTATTAAGGTGGATCCTAAAATATGGATGTGATTAGAAATTGGCCTAGACCATTGACCCTGTAACATATTAGGAGCTTCTTGGGCTTATCAAGTTATTACTAATGATTTGTGAATAGGTTCTCTTTTATTGGCTCTCCTATGAATAAGTTGACTCAAAACAAGACCAAATTTTTGTAGACCAATGAGTGTGAAAAGAGTTTCCAAACATTATAAGATAAGCTTGTGTCTATTACTATATTTTCACTATCAGAAGGGCAAGAAGGGTTTGTTGTGTATTGTGATGCTTCTAGAGTTTGTTTGGGTTGTGTTCTAATGCAAAATGATAAGGTTATAGCCTATGCTTCTAGACTCAAAGTGAATCAAAAGAATTATCCTACCCATGATCTGGAATTAGCCATCGTGGTCTTTGTTTTGAAAATTTGCATCACTATTTGTATGGGGTGAATTTGATGTGTTTACTGATCATAAGAGTCTCCAATATGTCTTTACTCTAAAAGATCTCAACTTGAGACACAAAAGGTGGCTCAAACTTCTTAAGGAGTATCACATGAGTATGCATTATCATCCCGGTAAAGCTAATGTGGTGGCCAATGCTTTGAGTAGGGTGTCTATGGGTAGTCTAGCTCATATTGATGATGCAAGTAAAGAGGTGGCTAGGGAGGTCCATCAATTGGCTAGAATAGGTGTTAGTTGGAAGAGGTTGATAATGGTGGTATTGTGGTGTTAATTGTTCAAAATCTTCATTGGTTGAGAAGGTGAATGCTAAGAAAGATCATGACCCCATTTTGTTAGAATTGTAGGTATTGGTAAAAGAAAGTAAGGTGGATGCTTTCTCCCAATGGTGAGATGGTGCCCCTAGGCACCAAGGTATATTGTGTACCTTGTGTTATGAGGGAGAAAATCCTTGATAAGACCCATAATTTTTCTTATTCTATTCACCGAGATTCTACCAAGATGTATAGAGATTTGAGACAGGTGTACTGGTGGGAAGACATGAAGAGGGACATTGCCAAAATTATTTCCAGTTTTCATAGTTGCCAACAAGTCAAAGACAAACACCAAAATGCTAGGTGGCATAGCCCAAGACATAGAGATTCCTACTTGGAAGTGGGAAGAAATTAATATGGATTTCGTGGTTGGGTTGTCCAAGAATAGAAAGGGTTTTGATTCCATTTGGGTTGTAGTTGATAGGATGACAAAATCGACTTATTTTCTACAGGTTAAGACTATATATTGGGTAGAAGATTATGCTAGGTTGCACATGCATGAGTTGGTAAGGTTGCATGGGTTTCCCTTTTCTATCATATCAGATTGTGGTGGTCAATTTACTTCACATTTTTGGAGGTTTTTTCAAAGGGGTCTTGGTACAAGAGTTAAACATAGTACGACCCTTCATCCTCAAACAAATGACCAAGCCGAAAGAACTATCCAAACACTTGAGGATATGATTAGGGCTTGTGTATTAGAGCTTAAGGGTAGTCGGGATGATCATTTTCCATTGATTGAGTTTGCCTTTAACAATAGCTTTCATTCTAGCATCAGTATGACCCCTTTTGAGGCTTTCTATGGTAGACGTTGTAGGTCATCGATTTGGTAGTTTGAGGTTGGAGAGGTGGATTTTTCTTTACCATACCTTGTTATGGAGGCTATTGAGAAGGTTAGGATGATTACAGAAAGGTTGACGATGGCCCAAAGTTGCCAAAAATCCTATGCCGATGTGAGGAGAAGGGACCTTGAATTCAAAGTTAGTGATTGGGCTTATTTGAAGGTTTCACCCATGATGGGTGTTGTTTGTTTTGGTAAGAAGGGTAAGTTAAGCCCTAGATATGCAGGTCCTTTTAGGGTGATGAGGAGGATTAGTATGGTGGCTTATGAGTTGGAGTTAGTGAAATGAATTTGGTTCATCCAGTGTTTCATGTGTCTATGTTGAGGAGGTGTGTTGGAGATTCAAATGCCGTTGTTCCCTTTTATGTTATGGGCTTAGTTGAAGAAAACATGAATTATAAGGAGGTTCTAGTAGAGATATTGGATAGGCAAGTGAAAAGGATAAGGAACAAGGACGTTGATTTCGTTAAGGTCCTTTGGAGGAATCAACAAGTTGAAAGTGCTAAATAGGAGGCCAAAGCGTACCTGCAAAAATGCTATCCTTATCTTTTCCACTCCATTCAAACCTAAGGTATTAACCTAAATCCCCTATGTTAATTTAAGTCTTATGTTCAACCCTCATGTCATTACATACATTCATGTTTAAATTGACAAATTCATGATGATTTTACACTTATGGTGACATTTTTGAAATGATATGTAAGTGCATTGTTACATCCTTATGTGGGATGAAATTGTTATGTTTATGTCTCTCAAATACGTTTCTTTCACATTCGGAGATGAATATTCCCAAGGAGGAGATATTGAAGTGGCCCCAAAAAGTGTCCGAAAATTTGTCTTGGAAGTGACAAAATCGTAATTTTCATATATCTCAAAATCTGTCATAATATCGAAAATCCAACTTCATATTCTTGTTCAGGGGGAAAAATTGAATTGGGAATGGATCTAACCCCGATTTTAGAGCAACTGTATCAAAATCTAAAAATCACAAAAATGCGATTTCCAGAGAGCATCCGTGCCTCCAGCGTGACGCGCCAAGGGCGCGCCATAGTATACTTTTGGCTTCTAGCTTTTATCTCAGTCCAAGGCTTTTGGGTCTTGGGCCTAAGTCTTTCGAAGCATGAAAATATCTATACTTAGCCATATTTTACCTTCATATCATTCAAGACATTCCCAAATACTCTCTCAAACACTTTGACAAATATTTCATCTCAAAATTCAAGTGCCTAAATCTCTTTTGGATCTTATGGATTTCACTCAAGTTTCATGTCTCCATTAAAATCTTCATCAAGAATTCTCCATTTCCATTATGTTATCTATCTCTTGTTTCATTGGATCCTACAGACTTAGTACATTCAAATGTACTAATGCATACTCTATGCCTATATGATGTTACCATGTACGAACCGGAGCTCCATTTGGTAATCATCCTCCTCCATGTGGCTAGTGGTATATATTCAAGTTACTTAGTGAGTCCTATATTCCGAGGATAATGTCTTTTATCTTATGCTATGTATTCATACTCTCCCTTTCTTTGATGTATGCTTTGATTATGAGGGTGAGCCAAGTTGCTTGTCTTGGCCCCCGCTAAGTATCTATGTAGTAGAGGTGTTGTTGGGCATGATGTGTAATTATGCTATGAGCCATGACTCTCTTGTCTTTTGATTTTTATATTAAAACATTTCTCCAGTAGTCCCTTTGCCCTTGTTCCTATTCTTTCAACACTATTTAATTGCTTTCGCGACCAAGGATGTGTAATGATATGCTATGGGACTTGTTTGGCATTCCTTCGGGTTCCCCATTCGCCGGTTACAACTAGGCCCTAGGTCTGGGTCGTGACAAGGATTTTAACCCAACTCTATTCAACTAAAAGGAGTGATGCTTTAGATTTCAAACTCTTGTAATCAATGAATTTAACTCTAAATCCCTTTCTCCTAATTGTAATAACTCTACTGTAGGTATGAGAAAACTATGTAGCTACTATGTTACCTACTAAATCGATTAACTTTGGCCAACTTAGACTTCAATAGTCGCCATAGCTAACTCTAGCAATGAAGAGCAAAAGCTTTCTTATTATCGGATCCCTTTATAGATTAAGAATCAATTCACAAGATGCAACATTATTTAAGCATATTGAAGTACACAAAAGCAAGAACAACTCAGACCCGATAAACTCACCAAGAACACTTACTTAATGTATGTTGAAATCCTCAAACATTCTTCATAATAAAGGTTGGATATATATACCCAACATTAGCAAAATTTGGAGATATTTCATTAGCTAGCCAATTTCTACAGAGTAGGCACAGGCGCACCTATAAATAATAAACACAGTGTATTATTTGTCGAGTGTTACTTTTAGGTTTACAACACTCATTGGATTAGGTTCCTTATCTGTTCCTACAGTTTGTTATATCATCAAAACTTCATAATATCTGGGTTGATTTATGAGCACGGGTTCTCATCTTAAGCTTTGATGTGTCCATGAAATGAAGGATTATCATCCACTCTTCTGTATATTTTGTTTTAAGTTGGATGAAAAGTAGCGATGTATGATAAATTTTGTATTTTAAGTTAGCCTAGATTATTCAGTTTTGATAGTTGACTTATGGGAGCACCACTAAAGAATATTATAAATCTACATATATATTGATGGTTTTAAGAAGAGTTGATACTATTGTATTGATGAAAGCCGCACGGGCTATTATGATAAACTACATGGATTCTTGGTGATAAAGATGGATTATACATTGTTGGTACATGAAATTCTTGATGATTAGGGGTTACCTTGGGTTGATAAGGTAGCATGAGTGTTTGAATAGATGCTGAAACATGGTATGCGAATGGTTGCATGCGTATGAGATTGGTGTCTGATCAAAGTTGTAGCTTATAGGAAAGGTACTAGTAGATTTGAGGATAGCATATTTCAACCTTGGATAAGGCCAATCTCAAACATATAGTGCAAAGATTGGCTTGAGACGAATAGAAGTATGTTGTTGGGAAAGAGAGAGGGCATTAGTAAAACTTTTAGATAGTGACAATGTAACTTTCAAGAAAATTTAGTACTAAGAATGGCTTTGGAAGTATGAGTAATGAATTATTAAGGTCAGGATATTTTGTTAAAGTCAAATTTATCATTTCAATTATGGGATTACGGTGAATATATTAAATTTTAATTAGATAAGTATGTTTTTAAGTTATGCTAATGATCGAATAAGAAGTGGTATGTATAGAAACTAAATGACTTGAAGTGATTTTATTAGAGGTGTTTCAGATGGAGTATTTCGATTTAGAGAAGAGAATTTCTCACAATCTAAATACACTAGTGCACTGGAAGTCTGAGTCTAAAGGAGGAGATTTGTGATAGACTTATCATAGGAAAAACTGTAGAATTTTGATAGTGGTTGGAGCCATCTTGATGATTAGTACTTGCTCCATCCTTATGTGATTGATTTTTAGGACCCTTAAGTTTATATCTACCATTTTTTAGGGTTTGGTAACTATTGTGGTTGAGGAAATAGCATTTTGATGGTGTTATCTAGAGATTTTGTATGCTTAGATGTATCATTCACTGAGTGGTAGCTTGACTGTATCTTCTTCATGGGTAGATAAATTGGATCCTTCTTACTGATTATGTTATTTGAAGATCAAGCCGGTGCAACTTGAGTTTATAAGAGCAATATTCTAAGTGAAAGTAGTGTAGCTAAGTGTTGCAGTACTTGATATATTATCAGAGTATGTTGCTAGTTTTTGTTTACTCCTGTGTTTTATGGGTGGTAGTCCAGAATCACTTTGGTTATGTTAGATGGGAGTTTATTTGGGTGACCATGTTGTGTTACTAAGGATTGTGATTCAGGTTAGTTCATAGATAACATGTGGCTCCGGACTCGCTCTTGGAATGTGAATGCTCCTCTATGTTGGTTTAGAAGTTTGGCTCTGGGTAATTTGATTTGATGGAAAAGTTTTCACAAGCAGGTCACCGTTGCAAGGACAAATACTGACTTTGAAGGTATCTCAGGTCCTTGGAAGCATCGAGTAATACTATCTCTTTGGTCTTATATTCAAGGAGGAACATAATTTTTGGTGGTGGATGCTGTAATGACCATAAATGTTACTTTTGAAAATTTTTCAAAAGTTACCATTTTATCCCTCTTGTTAGTGGGCTCGAGACTTACTTAATCCATTAATATGGTTGATTTTGTCTTTTCATTGAAAAGTTGAAAGATGTGGTAGATTTTGAATTAAGAAGGCCTAAGTGTTCTAAACACAAATTCGAATACCATTTAGAGTTGCGGGTCTCAGAATGGAATTTTTGCCATTATATCAGTTCTGGATGTTGAAATTATTGTAGAAGGATTTGTTATCAAAATTTGGTCTATTTTGTGGATTTGAGGTCAGAAATTGGAAGTTTAATTAAAAATAATTAAATTGACTTTGGCTAATAATTTGCGTTCAGTTTTTAAAATTGTATTTTAGATGTTTCCATTTGGATTCAAGAGGTGAGTTAGACCTAGGAGAGACATCATCATATTTTTTGGGAGTTTCAATGGGATTTTGATTAATTTAAATTAGTTATTAGTATTGTAGCACTTTATCGAGTTTAAGGTCAAGGAGACGTTGAATTCTATTTTTTGTGCTTCCATTGAGTTTGGAGCATCAAATTTTGCAGGGTAGAAGAAATGATTTTGTGTTTATGAGGATTTGAATAAATCAAGAGGGTCCAAACAAAGACTAGTCAATTTTCCAAAAGCCTATTTATGGTGGTGTGATCCTCTTCATTGCGATCACGATGCTCCCCTTTTTAACCCTCCACGGTTGCAATATCCTCCCTTGATCGCGATTCTTGTGGATTTTGTTCTTTCCAATCGTAGTGAGTAGTGATCCATGATTGTGAAGGTCAATTCTTACCTAGAATAATGACTACGTCGGAAAACTCCATTTTGAGCTCTTGAGCTAGGAGGGGCCAATTTGAGCAGAGGTTTTTGAGGAAAATTATTAGATAAGTATTTTATAACCGAAAATCTTTAATTTTCATCAATTATGTTATAAACTTACCTCCAAATTCTTGAGTTTTAACTTCAAATTTCGTTATTTTCTTTCTAAACAAAATTTGGCGAAAATAATGATTTCCAACTCAATTTCTTCCATTTTTTATGGGTTTTTCAACTATAAGTTCCTAGTAACTCATACAACATGCATTAATCATGATTTTTAAATGTTCCATTTTTTAAATGTGAAGAATAATAAACTTTTTAATTAAACAACGATTGGGGATCGACTGAAACACTCGAAGATGCACATTTGGGGATTTGACGATAAAGATCTGACAATGATCTCTTCCTTCTTATATTCGGGAAACCACTCACTATCCATTAGAGGCTCATTTCGTTCCATCCTTTGGTTCTGCTTTCATTGCATCAATATGAGCAACTGGGGATCTATAAGAAGAAGAAAGAGGCTCTCCTGGGAAAGAGCTGATCTCCTTCACCCACCCCCCTTCCCGATTTTTTAATGATTTTGCCCCAGATTTTTGGAACTTTGCAATATGGGTATTGTTGGACTCCTTATGATACGTATGTTAAATTTTTGATAGTATATTACCATTTGGTGAGTTAATTTCATGATTTATTCATCCGATTAAAGTGTTCATTTACGGTTCGGCCTTGAGGTAGTTTGACTAATCAGTATTGGGACTGGGATTGGATAATTGAGTATCCTTTTGTATAGACTATGAGATGGGATTAGAATATCACTCGATTGATGTTCTAGTGTGATTCCTGTGATAGAAATTTTACTGGTCATTATTCTTATTCATGAAATTATGTTATACTATTGAGAAATGATTTACAAAATAAACTACTTTGAGAAATGATTAAAAATACTTCAATGAATGATTTGTACAACAACAACAACATACCCAGCAATAAATGATTTGTAAAATATGATATTTTGTGAAATGACATGACAAATATGATATTGGAGAGATCTATTGTGAAATGGGATAACATTGTCAAATATAATGTGTTGAGGCATGAGTTGATTGAGTAATGAATAACCAGAGAAGAATTATGCAAATACGGATATTCAATAGTTTAAATGCTTTTCGAAGATTGTTGCTTATTTCAAAAGAGTTTTTCTCTCGTTGATTTAAAAAGAATGTTTATAATAAACCTTGGGTTTTCAGAAGTTTATCGCTTGGAGACTTGTAGAGGTGTGTTATTTTGTTTAATTGTTATATTAACATATGTTCATTCTTATACATTGTACTTTGGAGTCTTGAAATAGTGAAATACTTTTTGGAAAGAAAATGAGACACTTTCATAACCTTGACCACGAGTAAATGGAAAGGAAATATGGAGATACGATAGCTGTGATTGAGGTATATGGCCTACGAGGTATTCATGTGTCCCCTTAGTCTATGGAACCTTAGCTCGATAGGAGTGTATACGATAAGACATGCGACAGTCTTGATTCTATCTTGCATTGCATACATTTCATCATCATCATCTTATTGCTTGATCTGGGTGAAATATTGTATCTTGATCTATATTTACCTTATTTATATCATTTGATATAAATTGGTGGCACTTTACCAGATTGATTTTCCTACTGTAGGCGGAAGTGCTCCTAGTATATTACATAGTTCATTCAATGCTTAATACCCAGTCGGTTAAACATATTGGGTACATATTATTTGTACTCACCCCTACTTCTGCATCTCCTTTTGGAGAGTTTAGATGGGGATACTCTCACGGTATATAATGATTGTAGCAATGATCCATTTACCAGAGTTGGTGGTGAGACCTAGTAATTTCGGCTTACTACTAGATTCTATCATTGTTTTTAAGTCTTTACCTTATTTCAGAGAAAATGTGATTTGTACTATTCTAGTCACTGTGTTAGATGCTCTTTATATTCATGACACTAGGTTTTGAAATTCGTAATTTATTGTGTTCCATTCCTTGCAATGTGACTTGATTTCTCTCTTGGGAGTTTCGTGTGAGTTTGTTTTTCTAGCTTACACATTAGGGCGTATGATATAGGATTTGTGCCATCACGACCTCAAATTTTGGATCGTGATAAAATGAGGGCTAACTTTTGATACAATCTCATGAAACAAAAAACATATAAGTTTTGACCATAAAAAGTGCCAAAAAATGTACCTTGGAAATGTCTTGAATCGTAATTTCCATATATCTTAAAATTCGTGCATGATATAAAAAATCTTAGTTTATATTCTTGTTCAAGGGGTCAAATTGAGTGGGAAATGAGTCTAACCGTGATTTTATAACAACCGAATAGCAATTTCATTTTTCCAAAAAATCGATTTCCAAATATCTTTTCGCGCCCCTTGTGCAACGCTCCTGCGGCACAATATAGAAATATTGCAAGATTTCACTTCGGTCAAAGGCTTTTTGGTCTCGAGCCTAAGCCTTCCCACACGTGAAAATACCTACACTTAGCCATATTTTACTTTCATATCATTCAAGACATTCCCAAATACTCTCTCAAACACTTAGACAATATTTCATTTTAAAATTAAGGTGTCCAAATCTCTTCCGGATCTTAAGGATTTCACTCAAGCTTCAAGTCTACATTTCCAAGCTTCATCAAGGATTCTCCAAAGCTAAGGTATGTGGCTTTGAACTAATGGGTCCTTTCACCCATTGTGCCCAAGCTTCTTTTTAACATACACTGCATGATTTAAAGTTTATTTACTCATGCGTCTCACTTACTATGAATTTGACTGCACACTATGATAGGGTTTCATGAAATTATAATTGTTTTAGCATGTTTTGAGCTATAAATCTATGACCTATTGTTAGATTTAATGAAAGATTTTGATGTATACTGCTTGGGGGTGTTACCGAGTATCTATTGATGGTTTTACACTTAATTTTCTAGCATGATTCCTCTCTTTAATTGCATGGTTTTACACTAGCACTAGACACCTACCAAGTGTTTGATAAAATGTCCGATTATGGTTTCTTGAGGTATTGAAGGTCTAATGCATGTCTTATGAGTTGAATGACTATATGATGATGAAAGGAATGTATGTATATTATATTATATCTATAGTGTTTGTAATTGACCGAGCCTTACTCGACAGGTTGTAGGCCCGGGTAACCATGTTGAGGGGTTTAAACCTCGATCTCCTTACTCGAGAGGTTGTAGGCCCATACAACCTTGTTGAGGGGTTTGTACCTCAATCTCCTCACTCAGGAGGTGGTGGGACCATTGAACCATGTTGAGGGTTTTGTACCTCGATAACCATGTTGGGGGATTTGAACTTCATCAACTATGTTGGAGGGTTTGTACCTCATCAAGCAATTGAGGGGTTTGTACCTCTTTCGCCTTACCAAGGAGGTGTTAGGCCTTTAATATTCACTAATAATGGTCTCTTCTTACATATGTATTATGTTCTATATAAGCATGATTTTACTTTAAGCATCATTCTTACTTACCATATTGCTATATGCTTATTCATTGCCTATGTTATGCATTTTGGTTATGGTGCTTATCACTTCTCGCATTGCGTCCTACATACTTAGTAAATGTAAACTTATGAACGCATACTCTATGCCTTCATGATGTCACTATGTAGGAACCTGACCCTCGCTTGAGCATCTTCCTCCACGTGGCTAGTACGAATTCTCTCAAGCTAGTTAGTGAGTCCTCCATTCTGGGGACAACATTTTTGATCTTATGCTATGTATTAAGACTATCTTTCTTTTATGTATGTATGACAATAAAGGTGAGTCCGATTGCTTGTCTTAC
>JAOTQR010079549.1:0-10493 GCA_025774065.1 Solanum ossicruentum
CATTTCATGCTGCAGGTACAGGTGCTAGTAGATCTCCCCAGTAGAGTACAGGACATTCAGCTGTTGTTACCAAGCTCTAGGTTGTTCTGGAGCATTGTGTGTGTTTAGAGTTTATATGTTTGCATTATATAGTTAATTCAGACGGGGCCTGTCCCGAACATTAGCAGATACTTTCTCTTGACTAAAGGCTTTATAGACTATATAAACTAAAGTGTGGTCATGTCTCATACTTTAGACACCGTGGCCCCCATGTCCTAGCTATATACCTCTACTTTTAGCTTGTTTTTACTGTTTATCTTCTTAGAATCATGCCAAACATAGAAATTCCTTATAATATGTATACAAGGTGCATAGATATAGGTTAGTTCTCCCGAGCCTTATCGGCAACGGGTGCCAGTCCGCCCTAATGGGACTTTGGGGTGTGACATTGCGATCGCGAAGTTCAAGTCACTCTAAGCCTCCGTGTTCACAAGAAGTTATCCATGTTCATGGAGATCAAGGAGCTTTCAGAACTCCCGCGTTCACGGAAATCATCAATCACAACATCAAAATTCAAAGGGGCATTTCATTGAACACATGGGGGCATACATTTACATCATAATTTTAACAAGATAACAACCCCTAATCTATCCCCAACAGTATACAATCACTTCCCAAACATCATTCCACAATTTAGCACCAATATTCATTCCAATTTTCAATATTTAAGCACGAAAATCAACCCATAAAATTGAGACACCATTGTTACAAAACACTCGTACGAAGGCAACAAAAAATGGAGAAAGAGAGCATGGTTGTAACAGTGTAGCATATGATAGGAGAAATTAAGCATTTAATCATTAACCACTGTCAAGCCATTTTCATGGAAGCACACGTTTTTCATTGATGAAGGAGAATGGAGAAAGTTTAGGGTAGACATACCTTTGAGTGAAGAACCAAAAAGGATGAAAAAGGGAGAACTTGATCTTTTCTTGAAGATGTGTGAGAGCAAAAGTTTTGAAAAATTGTTTACCTCACACTTGATTTTATTCCCTGGTCGTGTTCTTCTTTTTTTTGAATGTATCAGATAGCATAAGTGACTTATTTTTTTAGTTAACTACACCCGTCAGTTCTCTGCTTTCTTGGACAATTATGCGAGATCGTGCCCCATCGCCAATTGTGCATTCTCCGCTCTCGCGGACATAAGACGCCTTCGTGGAGCTTTGCTGGGGGCCAGACCTAGGCCAAGTTTGTACAACTTAGGGCATTCCTAGGCCTAATTAGGCGATCTGATCTTAAGTGATGGGAGATGCCTGGCCCCAAAGTGCGATCAACATGGCCCAGATTCATCCTTTAGCAATTTTCAATGCTATTTCCACCCAATCATTCAACTCCAATCAACTTGACACTTCAAAACCTGTGCAGAGACACTACGAGGACTTGAAAATTGTGAGGCTTAGCTAAAAATCAACAATTAAAATTAAGAAGCTACTCTAAAAATTTAAAATGCAAGAATTTATTCGAGAAATTAAAATATGTACAAAATTTGATTCACCCTTTTGTGTTCACACTTTGAGGCAGTGAATCTTCTCCCTAGTTTCAAGATCATCTTCCATTTGAGCTCATGGGGATGATGATGGGAGAACATCAACTTTCTACACCGGTCCCTCCACTTTGAGGATTTGAATTGTCTACCCAACTTGACATCAAATTTTCATTTTGGTTCTTTGGGTAGACATGAGAGTGTCAAGAGGCCTTCTTCAAATTAATCTTCACACTTTGTGACTCTAAGTAGGCAATGCTTCCGATTCAAATGAACTAAAGTTTCCATATAAGATTTCCATTGCTTTTTCTGGCAACTTTAGTATCATATCCTCAATCTTGGTCTCTTGGATGATTATTGGCCTTGATGAAATGCATTCACCCATTGTCTCTTCCACATTAAGACCACTCCTTCTTCTTAAGACTCCAACTCATGGTTGATCACCCTTGAGTCAGGAGCCTTACCCCATTTCTTAGTTTCAAGTCGACCTCCAAAAAATCAACTTCCCATTCCAATTGGTCCAGCTCATAACCTCTAGCAACAAGCAAGCATTTGAGTTCATCTCTCATGTTGAGAAATTGGTGTCTTTCAGCCACTTCTTTGGCAAGTCTTAGACTCAACTCCGTGAGCCAATCTTGACTCATAACATTCTTTTTCCCCATTCGCATCATCAACACCATTTTGCTCACCACAAAGTGCAATACTCCAAAAGAGATAGAAAAAAGGTTTACATTCATCAAGCAAGATTTCATCACAATTAGCCATACAACAAAACAAAAACAAAGAAAACAAAAAGAAGTACTCACTAATCAAATCAAAAAGAGTAAATTACAAGTCATAAATTAACTCAATATGCATGTCGTTCCCCGATGACGATGCCATTTTTGATGTCGCTCAACTTGACTACTCAAAGAAAGCAAGGGCAGTCGTTATAAGCATAATAACCCAACTTTAGAGGCCGAGGTTGAATCCCATAGGGAAAAATGTATCGGCAATTGAATCGGCTAAGGACTATTAGCTACTAGTTTCAATTGGACAAGCGAATACCAAGCAATTTCTAACTAAATAGAGGGAAACTAAGCTAATAACTATTCCTAATAAGAAAATGGAAAATGGTGCAAGGATTGATCGAGCAAGGGAGCAAAGATGGGGATATGGGAATCAATCAAAGCTCCATTGATCCATCATACTTAGCATCAAATTAACTTTGTGGGTAAGCTAGGTTGCTAGTAACCACACCTTAATTATGACAATGTGGTGTTTCACAAGAGCCTATTACGGCCTCTCACGTGAGCCACTCAAAGACACTCCTGACTTGAGCACCTCAAAGAAAAATTCCCAAGACCTTAGCCGTTGAGTCCTATTTGAGGACCCCAACATAAAATTCATGACCATCATGCAAACCCTCCATTTCAACTATTCTAAATTAAGCAATAATTGAAGATTTAAGCTAGAATCAAGTTCACGACCTCAAATCACAAGTTAAACATAAAGGTAAGCATGAACCCATAAATCAATTGAATCAAATCAAATCAATTTCGGAGGAACCCACTTGATTTTGAAAGTAAATCATCAACTAAGCATGAAATCAAGAGAAATAATTGGACCCATAAACAAATTAACATCTAAGCTCAATTAAATCTATAAATTATGCATTCAAGAACAAGGATAGAAAGAGTGAGTGAAAGATAAATTCTAGTAAAGCTCACACTCTTCAACCCACTCAAGAATTAGTAGAAAACTTGCTCTAAATCCTCACCCTAAACTAAAATCTACACTAAGGTGTGTTTTCTCTCTTCAAAAATGTATGAATGAGAGCTCTCCCTTCATATGAATCTATCAATCTCTTCTGAATAAAGGCTGTGAGTGTGTGTATCTGTGAATTGGGACTGAAATGGCGAAATTCCTGAACTGCCCCAATGTCTGGCACTTAAACACTTTGTGATCGCGGATCTTTGACTGTGTTCACTAAGGTCAACTGAGGTCCAATGCGCCACCTACGTTCCTAGGTCAACGAGTTCACGCTTCGCAGCTTAGCACTATTTTGCGCTCGCGGGGAGCAATGTTGCCATGTACTACTTTGTACAGTTTCAGCCCTTCTTTGCTCCAATTCATCTTCAACTTCAATTCTTTCCAGCAAAGCCACATCTAAACCATATGTACCTCAAAACACACTATTCCAAATATAATTAGCCTCAAAGTATAAGATTAACAACATAAAATCATAAGAAAAGAGTAAGAAATGAGTGTAAATTATACACTCATTCCAATCTTATTGGCCAGCAAGCCTGCCACTATGCAAAAACTCGAGCACTACTGAAGTTTGTTATTTGTAATACACAGGTCACTTTCAATTAGAGACTAGTACAACTGATACTTACTCTGAGATGGGATCAAATCCCATCTCAGAGTTTGTCAATGCATCAAAACTTTTACATACTAACAACACCAATCCTATATGTGGCAGGAACAATAATTGAATATAAAAACATTGTGCTGCCAACAAGATAGAATATTTCATATGTCTATGTTGTCACGACAGACTTCCAGCTCAACTCTATCTGAACTCTACTAACATGGACATACCTGCAAATTGTCATATTTGTAGCTGTACTGAATTCCTTCACCATAGTTTCTCAGAATGTATTAATAATAAAAGATTCTGGACAAACTGGGTGAACTCCCGCATATCAATTACGACATCCAAAATCACATTTACTGATGGATTTCGTCAAGAAAATTAACCATGTTATCAACCTATGTTATGGTATAATATTTTTCCCTTTCCTTTAGTCTGAATAATCTAGATGACTAGGAATCATAACACTTTGAACAATGTCAAATCTTACATCTCTACTGAAGTTACCGTAAAGTTTTGGAGTTTCATTATATCACAAACTCTCTTCCTAAATCAGAGAAAAACCCATTACTCCAAAAACGGAAATACAGGTTAAAGTTCCTAAAATGCTTTAACGATTCTGGATACAATGATATTATCTCAATTACCATTAAATGTTTTTGCAGCTATAAGGAAAATCTATTGCAAATAAATGTCTCTTTTGCTACAGTGTAGACTACCAATATGCATGCTGAACTGCAAACCAATATACATGGCCTGAAGTTAGCAGTTGATGGAAATCACACTTCATTAGAAATGGCAGTCGTCTCAACAAAAATTACTGGGATTTTTTTAGATTCTAACAATCTTTTGTAATCTAATTAATTGAATGATTGCAAGGGAGTTGTTGATCCAGCTGGGGAACCCCACCATCCAACATAATTATCGTGATCAGAACAGAATGACGGATGAGCTGGTGAAGGAGGGTGCATGATCCAACATAGATAATCAATGTGTTAGATGGACAGTTCTTCTGTTGTTTGTGCTAAAACATCTGGAAGCGAAAAAATTATTAGTGTATACAGTAAGGACATTGCAAATAGTTGACTAAGCTGTAATTCATGCTTTCCAGATGTACAGTTTGTTAGTTTGGTAACCAATTAGTTAGAGGATAGTTAGTTAGTTGAATAAAGCCAGCTGTCAAAATTAGTCACAATTAAATGGTGAGTCACATATATATATATATATATATACAGAAAAGGAAGAGCGGATAGAAAATAGATCAAAATGTATGAACCTTAAGCTGTAAAAGGCTCTCTGTTGATGGAAGATGCCCAAGTGTTCTTCATAGCTCTCTCCTTTTTGATTCATCTATGATCAAATTAACAAAAATAAAAACAGAAACTCTTTTTTCTAGGCTTGTTAAACCCTCTTGTAATGTTATTCTATCCATGCTTTGTGACGGCACTGCCTTGAACAATGCCAGCATACTTTCTAACACCCTGCCGGTTTGTAATAACTCTTTATTATTAAACAAAAATGATTAGCTTTGTAAAAAGTAAATTCTCCAGCTTAAATTAGTTTTATATCGATATCTTGTTCTTACCAACTTCCAAACAAAATTGAGATAAATCAATGTATGTTTTGAAAGAAAATATAAAATGTACAACAATAATGTTTGGCTCACAAGGAAACAGAATGTAAACCAAAATTCAAAACCAAAAATACAAATCACTAACAAGAGAATTACATCAAAAAAATGCACATAATCTTCATCAATCATCAAATTGCCCTTCAGTTTTGGATCAATGGGCTATTTGTGTTAGAAGAACTGCCTGAACTATATTGTCCAGAAAAATTGCTGCTATTTGTGTTGGAATTGGAACTATATTGTCCAGAGAAATTGTCCATGGCTGTATTAGAGTCAATTGGAACTGTATAAAGATCTGATAATTCATCTTCGTTCTCTTCATGTCCATTTCCGTTAGCCCAAGGGTTATTTTTTGTGAACTTTCTTAAATTTTCAAGTTCCATTGCGACTTCTTTCATCGTAGGCCTATCTTCTCCATGCAAACGAAGACAACTCTTCACTAGCTCAGCCACCTTTTGGAGTTGCTCAAGGCTTCCTTCTCTTACCACTCTGCGATCAAGAATTTGAAACAATTGATTCCTTCTCATTGACAAAACAAAATGCTCTGCCAAATTCTTGTCCTCGTCATTTCTGTCCTTCGAAATAGGTTTCATCCCTGTCAATAGTTCAGCAAGAACTACTCCAAAACTATAAACATCACTTTTCTCCGTCAACTGGCTTGTTCGAAAATATTCAGGATCTAGGTATCCTAATGTCCCTTGAACCATTGTAGCAAGATGTGTTTGATCAATCGGGATTAACCTTGAGGCTCCAAAATCTGCCACTTTGGCAGTGTAAACGTCATCCAATAATAAATTGGCAGACTTGACATCTCTATGAATTATAGGCATTTGCGCGGAAGAATGAAGGTAAGCAAGTGCATTTGCTGTCTCACTTGCAACTCTTAGCCGATTTTGCCAAGATAACCAAGGTGCTCCATTTGGATTGTGGATATGCTAGTAAAGAGTTCCATGAGAAATGTATTCATAGACCAGTAAAGGAACTTCGGTTTCCAAACAACACCCAAAGAGTCTCACCACGTTTCTATGGTTGACTTGAGTAAGAATAAGTACCTCATTGATGAACTGTTCAATCTGTTCCTCGTCCATAAACTTAGATTTCTTAATAGCAACTATGCGGTTATCAGGTAGAATACCTTTATAGACAATTCCATTTCCGCCACGTCCAAGAATTCTATCACTTGCATAGTTATTCGTAGCCTTCTTCAACTCTTCAGCAGTAAACACTTTGGTCGCCTCCACACCACCCTCATTAGAAGAGATGTGTTGTTTCAAGAGCAAACCACCATTTTGTTGGAAAAATTTCTCTCGAAGTTTAATCAATTTTCTTTTCTTGATGCTGAAATAAAGCCAAGTAGTCCCAACTACTAGGGATATAAAACCAACTGCCATACCTGGTTTATCCGACGAATTTATTGGAATTAGAAATATAAGAGAAGGAACATATGAGAGTAGTGACAAGTGAATTTATGAGAAACATACCAACTGAAAACTTGATCCATGGGAACTCTGAGTTCGAGCCTGGTGCAATACAGCCACGACCATTCTTTCTGCCATCACCAGTGTATCCTTCTGGACAGGAACAATTGTAACTCCCCGGTGTGTTTATGCAGATTTGTTCACATGAATTCGTATTTGGATCTGCACATTCATCAATATCTGGCTTGCAAAGAGAGAAAATTAATCCCAGACGCCTTGTCCTTTTTATCTTTTTCTTTTGTTAGCAAATTTGGATCTAACGAGTTGTTATAAATTAAAAAAAAAAAAAAGAGGACATTCCTTTTAAAACAAACTAAAATATATATATATATAACAAATAGCTTGAAACTGAGCGAATGACTTGAGTACTTTAAAGATACTAACTATTAATATCGCCTTAAATCTTTAAACATTACTGTATGAAATAAGTTTGTAACATTTTGTTGCTCGACTAATCCGACTCAGAATAGTTTATTTAATCAAAATTACAACTGCATTGTCTAAAACATTTTTTTTCTTAATTAAAAAGAAAATATAAATTGAAGTAGAAAAAATAACTCGTAAGTCAAACTTAAATGAGAGGGATGGGTTAGTGATAAGTCAACTTCACGCCAATGTCAAAGTCATGTGTGATGAATCGAAGCCAATTGAGAACTAATACTATTGATTTTCTAGGGCTAGTGGTTAGAAAATGATTTATACACACACCAATATCCTTTTATATTACAACATGTTAATTAGTTATCAGTTTTATCATATTATCAGTTTAATATTTACGAAGAGATTTACTTGTAATTACGTATATATGATATGATTGCATAAAGCAAACACCAAATAGGGAAAAAAAAGACAAATTTTTCGTTAACATGAGAAACTTGAAAACATGTAACAACATAGAGAAGCCAAATTACCTTGGCAGCCGGAGCCTATGAATGGATTTCCTACATATCCAGAGTTACAGCTACATCGGTAGCCACCAATGCTAGTATTAGAATCAACACACTGGCTATTATCGAGGCAAGCATAGTCATTACGTTTCTGTGCTTCAACACAAGTAAGATTTCCAATGGCCCAATCTAGCACAATAGGGACATTATCCCTGATCTTCTTTGCAAAATTAACATCACTGAGATCCTCTACACCTTCAAATTCAAACCGACTGGCTTCTCCAAGAAACGAATGGCCACATGGATTAAACGACCAAACTAAGCTATGATTTCTTGTGGTTACCATAGTTGTATTGCAAAAATTTCAAGCCTTTTGGTATTGTTATTTGGCAGCATCCAAAGCCCTTACATTTTCCTTTAACTATATCACTAGTGCTCGTGCAGAGAGCGGGGCAACCATTAGCGGAGTTACTTCCACTAATGATTGCGCCATCATCACAACCAACCACCATGAATCTGCAGAGGTAAATATTACATTTTAGAGTTGGTAAGTTTAGATGCATAAAGTTATGGTACGTATTTTGACTTGATCGAACAGATTGAACTTGAAAAGACTAAGCAAAATGAGTTGAAATAATGTAACTCAACATGTCAAACTGCAATCCAAATTCAAATGTCCAAAATTACATTTGAAATTTAAGAATTATGTAAACTTCAAAGAATACAAATTAATAATTCAGAAGAAAAATACGTTGTGTTTCCTTTAGCCTCTCTTTCAAAGAGGGAGAAGTTTAGTCATTTGCAATTTGACTGTTCGCCAATAGTTTTTTTTTTAAGCAAATTTACCATTAGACATGGTGTCTAGCAGCTTTATATTAAAAATAAAAAAATATCAATAGGAATAAGTACAAGTAAGAGGGCTTAAGCCTTAGCTTACTAACCCTAATGAGGTAACTAATGTCTACTAACAAGCATGAAGAAAATTAGAGCTAGAGAATACTAGGTATTTTGTTATCATCACAGAGTCTGTGATACACTCTATGATGATATTACAAATGAGAATACTTAAATAATATAAAAACATAATAACCAAGAAAAAAGTTGAGTTGTCGACCTCAAACTTTCTTTTACCATTGCATGGACTCCAAGAAATAGAACAAGTAACTTGAAGTATTTCCTTCTTGTCTTCTTCACAAATCTATCCAACAACACTTGATAATTCATCATTTCTTTATGGATTTCTTAGATCTTGTTGAGCCTATTGTTACAGACATATGATTTTGCTTTGTCACTCACATCGGTAGATGCCTTGGAACAAACTCCTCAATTACTTTACCATCCCAACTATGTTGCCTTTCATGTGTCTTCTTTTTGCTTTTGTTGCTTCCACTTCTTTGTTGTCTAGGTGATATATCCCCTTCCCTAGCCACTCTATCAAAGCATATGTCTAGCATATTATTTTCCTCATCTTCATCGAAACAGCCCTCGCCTGTGACAATCAATTGTTGTGTAGGTTGAAAAGGTGATGAAACACGATCAATGCAACTAACCTTAGGCACAAAGGTTGGTGTTTCAGGGCTCAATTTTCTATGAGGTGTAGCATGCTTATCCTCTTCTTCCACCATATTCGCCCAATTCTCACTTGTAACATGTCGTGTTTTCTCATGTACAGCCTCTGTAAACTGCTTATCTTGTCCAGTATCTCCATTTTGATAATGATTTTTATCCAATTCATGTGCACATACATTATCAAGTTGCTTCTGTGAATCACCTAGTGATGTATCAATTGTATTATCTAGCCTTTGCGATTCACCATGATGTACAATCAAAATAGTAGTTATAGACGTCAAGGAACCAATCTTTTTCATATTTTGATTATCCTCAACGACCACCAATTGTGATGTTTCAACATTTTCCAAACTTGAAACATGTCTCTGTTCATGTTTCTCCAAAAGCTTACCAGATTCATGTTCCATATCTAAAGCAACTAAAGCTTTCTCCTTGCTATTGGGAGCAATTCCACTGGCAATCATATCTATTTGAATGTCATCTGTGGGAAAAATTTGATCCTTAATAACACCTTGTGCATCTTTATCAGGTGTTTTTTTCCTCCGTGAAACAAAAATTCACATCTGCTTGAGCTTGAGGATTCTTTTGGATCGAAATAGGAGTGGAATTGTTGTGCATAGCATTGTCAGATTTTGGCGATTCAGTAATTGTCAATGCATTATCTTTGGAGCACGTGATTGGATTTTTATCATTGTCTCTCCGACCAACTTTTGCTAGTCCCCTCTTTTCGTCTAAAATTTTTCGTGCATCGCCCTTATATTCTCAATATCAGGCGTAATTTCTTCTTCTTTTGCACCCACCTCTTGATCATGGCCTATATTCTTTTTCAATATTAGACAACAATTTATTTCATCATGACCTTGATGCTTACAGTTAGCACACAAAGGAAGATTATCATAAATAATCTCCCGAAAGTGCTCTAATATCTTACCAGGTTCTTCATCCAAATACTGGAGTTTAATTCATTTGGGGTGTTGGGTTTTTGCCCTGAGTTTCTTACCATAATTGAAGTTTTCCTTTTATGAAAAGGAAAACAGAAACTCTCCAT
>JAOTQR010079551.1:0-10491 GCA_025774065.1 Solanum ossicruentum
TTTGCCAAGTGATAGCCAACCAAGTCCAATAAGGGGCCCAAGCCCCTAATGCCACTACCCCAGGAGCTAGGGTAAGGCTCTCATCATGCTTATGGGCATCGACTCTTCCCTTCACTGGTTACCTAATTGATACATATCTCTAACTATAAGCTTTAATCAGTCATCACTCTTGCTATCTCGTAATAAGAACGCAGGCATAACTCAATACCAACGAATATAACTACGCACGATAAGAAAGAATAAACAAAGGGAAGGTTCCTAACAATCTTCATAGCCTCTCAAGGATAAGTACGGACATCTTCATACCGATCCTTGAGACTCTAGTTACACTCAACTTGTATGCACGTGAGACCTATAAACATAGGCAAATACAACTGCCACGACCCGAAAATCGGCGTGATGGTACTCGTCTTATCCCACCAAGACAAGTCAGCCTATAACCTAATTATAACCTTAAAAGTATGAAATTATAATAAAAATGAAAGTTCAATTATAGATAATAAGTCAACATAATGAAAATCCCCCAAAACCTGGTTGTCACGTGCACAAGCTTCTAATGTATTACAATAGATTTGAAAGGAAACACAAGTATCAAATGACATTGTCTCTAAAATAGAACAAAATCATAAATAGGAGTAACAAGTTAGTTGGGATGGAAAACAATAGCCTCTCACAATCTCTACAGGAAGCCACAGACAAGGAAAGTAGAGAGTATCACGACAATCCAAGCTCGCAACATACAAAATTATTGTAGCAAGGGGGTAAGTACGAAACATACGGTACTCAGCAAATGAAACTAACTTAAAGTAAAATAATGAAGAACCAAGTAACTCCTAAACACCCAATCACATACCGCCAGACTACAAGCCTGCACATAAAAAAGGAATCCCAGCACAATATATATATTGTATGTAGAAAATTACTAAAATGTAGATATAATCATCACTTGACATTAGGCCTCTAAGGATCATAATCAAACAACTATTTTACGTTACAAGAATTCATAACCTCCACAATACACCATCCGAAAATTCTACGATCAAAGCCTATAATAGTGTAATTCTCATTATCCCACTTTTAAGATATAGAGGAAAATTCTACAATTTATCAAGTTCTCACTAACTCACCAAGTGTCATTAAATCAATACCAACACTAATCATGTAAGGACATAAATAGGTCAAATGATAAAATGAATAACCAATCTCAATAGCACTCCATATAATCATAACAAGCCAGAGCATTATGGGATGAAAATGAATGTCATGAGATGTAAATAATGTTATGCAATGCAATGTCAAGTAAAATGATGCATGTCTATCCTATAATACACATTCGCTGATCATAAACATGCCTTTGACAGAACCCATGGGGGCCACACATGGACCATGTATCCACCGAAACCATTTTCCTTCGGCAATTTTCATTTCATATCTAGCCAGAACCATTTCCCTTTGTCTTTGTATTTCATTCCTTGGATCATCCAGCAAAAACATAGTAAATGCACAATAATCATATTCATGGAAATAAAATATGCAAGATGCCCATACAAATTCATATATCTCAAAAATCAAGAAAGGGCAGCTCAATACCATAAATGTTACAGTATCATCAATCTCAATACCATCACAACGTTAACAATATTCACATCTAAAAGTAAGTATTACTTCGATATTAATAACAAATAATCACTATTTCAGATAGAATAAATCTTCAACATTAATTCACAAGTCAAATATCACCATAGGATAAGTACCCAATTCAAAATATTTCAATCAAAGTCTACATAAATCCATCTCTACCCAAAATACTCAATTGTATACACATTGGAGCATACGAGGTTCAACATATTTAAAAAAAAAGGTTAGAAATCCACTTGCCTTATATAAAATCTCAAATCACGTCAATTCAGAAGCTTTTCCTTTTCTATGACACTCCAATTCACCAAAATCTATTCAAATATAGCATCATAATTATATAATGAATCTAACGACACTAAAATTATTTAATTCGGGTGCAAAGGGTAAAATGGTCCAAAATTTATCGTCGGAAAAATACCATCAAAATATAGAAATTTTTAAAGGAAAATGTTCCCCAAGTGATAAGGAATTCAACGGTGAAAACCAATTCAAAAATGGAGCTAACATGAGGAAGAAATCTATGTTAAAGTTTTCGAAATACATTAAAAATGCAGTAGTAAATCTGCAATTTTTACCTCAAATGAAGCAACAAAGTCAGTTTCTGAAGCTCCCACGGTGTTCCCCTCAGAAAATATACAATTTAGCCTTTTGAATCGCTCAAATCTCAAAATTCAGAGAGAAATCATTGGTTGAAGTTTGGGAAAAGTTTGCGATCTTCTCTCCTCTTTCTTGGAGAAAATCCTCAATCTTCGTTGTTCTTTTAAAGTTAAAGAACTTGGAAGGACATTGATTGAAAGAATTATCTTTTATTCTTGAATTCTTGACTTAGACTCTTTAGAATTCTTGATAAAGGATCATAATTCTTGAAGAAGAAGAGTCAAGAAATCCTTTCTTGGGATTCTTGAATTTATTTTCTTGAAACTCTAGGTTATGATTTAAAATCCTATTGGAGCTTCATGAATAGATGAAGAAATTCTGGTTGGATAGATTGAATTCATGAAGAATAACTTACCTTGAGGAGGAATCTTGGATGTTAATTCTAACTTGATGATTATCTTGATGATTCTTGAGTGATTATGTTTAGGAGAGAAGGGAGAGGGTTTTGATCATGAAAATTGATATTCTATATGTTTTGGGGGCAATAAATAGATCCCCAAAGGGTTTAGGATAAAAATACCGTCAAATTATAAAGAAAAAAGGTCATTAACTCATCTAGTGAGGGTCCGCAACGCGCTCCAGGCGCAGACTTTTGGACAGTTATGCACCTCTCTAATCAAATGGTCATAACTTTCTACTCCAAACTTTGACTAATGCCAAATTAGATGCATAGGGAAGGTAATTAGAATATATTCAATTTGATATATTATGTGTCATTCAACTCATTATACTTTAGGAGATATGGTAATTTGAATTTGACCCTTCTATCGACTCATACGAAAACTTAGTTGCTAGCAATTCTTTGAACTTGGCTTGATGTAAAAGATCCCTTATTGACTCTAAATCACACCTAATATACTTTAAATACTTAGGAATTGACCCTAGCATGTATATACAACTTATAATTTATTGGTTCACCTAACTTTTATAAAATCATACATTAGAACTACGACCTCATATCAGCTCCAATTCTATTCCCATACTAAGAAATTAACTTTAACATCTATGCTCAATTAAGAATCCTCAATTGAAAACTTATATCATATGAATGATGACTCAATCTTAGCTAAAAAAAAATTGGAGTGTTACAAGTAACATTTAGCAAGTAAAGCAATTCAACATAATTTAAAGAAGTAAATAAATAAAGGGAGGGGAGTTAGATTAGTGGGGTGTTAGAGAGATAAGAGAAGGGGAGTTAGAGGGGATAAGGGAAATAAAAAAGAAAATATAAGTTAGTAAGGAAAGACAAAGAATAACAACAGTAATAATAAAAAAATAAAGCAAGTCAAGCAATTATTGGAAGCAATTAAACCCACATACAAAAGAAACATGTTATGGTTAGAGCGTAATATCCCCAGCAGTCGCCACTCTATCGCGCCCCATTTTTTCTCGTGAAAAGATGAGAACCTGGATGATGTCATGATGATGACTCACTATTCTAAGCCTAAAACTAAGTCTAAAGGTCTGAGTCACCAGAGAATGGGTAAGGTTTAAGTTACCTCGAAGGGAAGGTGTTAAGCAACCTTTAAGGTCCACAAATGCAGGTCCTCACCGTATCTCTTATTTATATGGGGGTTTAACAAATATAGGTCTCTTTTTGAAGAATACTATTCTAATTAATTCTAAGCGACCAAATAAAGAGAAACAAAAATAAATAATTAAAATCTAACTACCCCCTACATTTAAAGAATCATGATAAGAAAGGAAAGGAAAGGACTAAGAGTGTTTATTACTCCACTCGGATCAACTACTAGGCTTTTTATTTTTGAAAGACAAAGCGGAATTTGTCATTTATAGCATCACATTGCTTATTTTAAGCCTAAGAACAAAATTCAAGGTTTTCCCTATTTTAAGCTCGAGTGTAGGTCATCATCTCCGAGGGTCCTATATACCCCTATCCCTCCTAAGTTGAATTATTTATTATTATCTACAAGTGCACTAAAAATTGAAAAAAAAACTAACGTTTTCCTAAAGTGCCTAGCGTCCCTCCTAAGGTCCAAGAGACATTGGACATGTATTTTTAGGAAGGTTCTAGACTAAAAGAAAATCAGGACTTTCTATGACTCGCGTCAAACAAAACAAGCAAAGCGAGCGATTAGCATATAAATCTCAAGTAGTCTCCAAAAAATTATCTATCTGGCATGTTTGAAAACACACGAAGAGTGTGACATGCATGCTAAGTGTGAATGCATCATTAAAAGATTAATTTAAAATGGGGGATCCTATATACATGATTTCTACTTGAAAATCTTAAAAGACATAATTAACACATATTATATATCCTATGGCAAGATTTTTAACATGTCAAAAATATTATATTAATCCCTAATGCATGATTCCTAAGAATTGTGAAAAAAAAAAAAAGAAGAAGTTAAATCCTAAGAGGCAAGACTTCTAAAGAAATATTATCTAAACATACAAAATCCTATAGGCATGTTTTTCTATTACACGACACTATTCAAAAATAAAATCCTATGCACATGATCTCTATTGCAAAAACATATTTTAAAAGATCTTATTAGCATGATTTCTAGAACACATAATATTTAAAATATTTAAACCTAAAAACAGGATTTCTAGAACACATTCTAAGCCTAAAGCATGATTTTTTTAAATTGTGTAGCATGGTATTAACATAAAATAAAGCTTATATATATTTAAAAAAAAAATATAAGCATGATTTCTAGCACATATTTTGACATGCTTTAAACCGACAAAAAACTTCCAAATATATAGCCATGGTATCTTAAAAAAACATATTTTAAATAATACAAATATTATTAGAAGATCCTCAGCCTGATATCTAAAATTAAAAAAAAATAAAAAGGAATATATGTCTGTTAAACATGTTATTCACCTAATTTATTTAAAGATCCTAGATTAAAATTATCCTAAGATCATTGCTCAAACAAAATAACACAAAAGAAGTTAGAATAGAAAAAAGAAAAAAGCAGTTAGCACGTAGTGCCCCCCCTCCCCCCCTTTATACTATATCCCCAATTTTTCACTATTATATTATTGCTTCAGTTTGCAAGAAATGAAAATACAACATTAAAAAATATATATATATATATAAAAAGAAGATATTTTCAGGGTCTCTCTCCAAATCTGTCCCCACCCCGATGACTCTTCATGAAAACTCAAAACCGGCCAAAGAAAGAAGATATGATATTGACTGAAGTAATAATGTCAAAAGAAAAAGCTTATTAGTCATAAAATCTCAAATAGTAAGAATAAACTGAGAAAATGATGCAATCTTTACTCTTCTTTTCTCTCCCTTCTTTTAATTGAATCTGTAAGAAAAAAGTATACAATCGTATAGAGTAGAATATGTAAAGCTCTTTGGATTTTTCGTATGTAAAAAGTGTGCGAGGTGAATTATTTATATAGCAAACAAAGGTCAGAAGATGAAAGGAAAATAAATAATTAAAGGTCAATCAAAGATATTATAAAAGTTTTACCATAAATAGACAAGATTCTGTAAGGGTCTAAATAAAGCATATAGGATAATGCAAATATTCAAAAATATACCAAACCACCAATCAATATCCGCATTTCACAGCTCAAATATAACAATCTTACTATAATAAAGACAATGTAAAATCATTATTTAGATTTTACCGTAAATCAAATATCGAGTAAGGAAAGTTGTCCTAAAAATTATATGCTTACAAGCAAATTACTGTCACTACTTTACAAAAAAATATCTATCAACATTTAGTGAATTAATTGCAAAATTAATTCAATCTCAACAAAATTTGTGGCAGATTTCAAATCTTTCACATAAAAGAATATTGTATCCAAAATCAAACTACTAATTACTATCAATTATCACTAAACTATATCAACAACTCAATCAAATTAATTACAATCAGTTGACACAATTAAATCACCAAATTAAACCAAATCAAAAAAACAACAGACACCATTCGTATTCGATTTCTTTAGTTAAATTCAAAAGAACAAATTTATGACATGCGACTTAGTTCAAGTAGCAGCATACAGGGAAACAAATGTAATGGAATAAGGGTTGAAAAGAGCGCACTATGAATGAATATTTGATAATCCATAAAAGAATTGATTTAAGTAGACATTTTTTTCACCATGACTTTTGTCGCTTCTATCGGAGTTTGCTGACTAGAGTTGTTGGTCTCTGATCGGAGTAACTCTGTTGGAGTCAGAGAGGTTGCTCACTAGTGGAGTAGTGTTTGGGTGTTGCATCATGGTTCGGGACTATTTTGGTGTGGAAAAGAGGAGAAAAAAAGTGCGGATTTGGTTACTCTTACACCAGAAACAAGCGGAGAGAAAGAAGGAAGAAGAGACAACGTTTTGGGGGACTGATTTGGGTGAATTTTTAGTGTGTTTTTGGAAGTAAAGGGGCTGATTTGGTGGTGCTATGGCAGGAGAAGGGGTTTTTCGGCTAGGTTTAGGACAAGAAGAGGAAGAAAAAGGGAGGAAAAGATAGGGGTGTTGGTGGCATGAAAGTGATGGAAAAAGGAGAAAAAGGAAGGGGTCATGGTGGCTATTTGACGGAGAGGAGATGGAAGAGGAGGGTGGCGCGGGCTGCCCTGTGATGGTGAGGAATGAAAAATGAAAGTCCTTGGGAGGGTTTTGTTGATTATTTGGTTAAAAGGGGAATCAAGGAAAATTTAATCATGGCCACTGATCAAAATGGGATGAATCGTTCTGATCAATTTTTGAAGAGTTTGGGTCGGATTTGAATCCAAAAATTTATATCAAAACTTGAGTTAAGTGAACTTAGATTGGAGTTTAAACTTATTACATGCCATATATACTACTGATGGAGATAATGTTCAATTTATTTCAAAATTACACCAAATGGTGAAAATGTATTTGGGAATTACGGAAACAGACTTAATCTTTATCAGAATTTATTCAGCACCTTGTGAAGTTACTCCACAAGATGTATTGTAACATCCCAAAATTTTATTTAATCTAAGACCGAGTCATTCTTCATATAATATAGAATTTTAATTGAGGATTCTTAATTGAGCATAGATGTTAAAGTAAATTCCTTGGTATGGGAATAAAATTGGAGTTGATATGAGGTCGTAGTTCTAATGTATGATTTATAAACTTTAGATGAACCAATGACTTGTAAGTTGTATATACATGCAAGGATAAATTCCTAAGTATTTAGAGTGTATTATGTGTGATTTAGAGTCATAAGGGGTCTTTTACATCAAGCTAAGTTCAAAGAATTTCAAGCAACTAAGTTTTCGTATGAGTCGATAAAAGGGTCAATTTCAAATGACCATATATCTTAAAATATAATGAGTTACATGATACATAATATATTAAATCGAAGATATTTGAATTATTTTTCCAAAGCATCTAATTACGTGTTAATTGGAGTTCGAAGTAGAAAGTTATGACCATTTTAGTGAAGGGGTGCAAAGTTGTACGAAGGTCCGCGCCCAGAGCGCGTCGCGGACTCGATGTGGACCCTCACTAGATGAGTTAATG
Source organism: Solanum ossicruentum (assembly GCA_025774065.1). Taxonomy (NCBI): domain Eukaryota; kingdom Viridiplantae; phylum Streptophyta; class Magnoliopsida; order Solanales; family Solanaceae; genus Solanum; species Solanum ossicruentum. Next base: position 7,783 of record JAOTQR010079551.1, read on the forward strand.
ACGTTTTTTCTTTATAATTTGATGGTATTTTTATCCTAAAACCTTTGGGGTCTATTTAAGGTCCTAAAAAGCCTAAACCATCAGTTTAATGATTAAAAACCCTCTCCCTTCTCTCCTAAACATAAACGCTCAAAAATCATCAATAAAATCATCAAGTTAGGATTAGCTTCCAAGGTTCCTCCTCAAGGTAAGCATTCTTCATGAATTTCAATCTAGCCAACCCAAATTTCTTCATCTATTCATGAAGCTCTAATAGGATTTCAAATCATAACCTAGTGTTTCAAGAAAACAAATTCAAGAATCCCAAGAAAGGATTTCTTGACTTTTCTTCTTCAAGAATTATGGTTCTTCATTAAGAACTCTAAAGATTCTAAGTCAAGAATTCAAGAATCAAAGATAATTCTTTCAATCAATGGCCTTCCCAGTTCTTTCACTTTAAAAGAACTACGAAGATTGAGGATTTTCTCCAAGAAAGAGGAGAGAAGTTTGCAAACTTTCCCCAAAATTCAACCAGCGATTTCTCTCTCAATTTTGATCGGATTTGAACGATTCAAAAAGCTAAATTGTATATTTTTCCTAGGAGAGCACTGTGGGAGCTTCAGAAAATGACTTTATTAGTTTGTTTGAGGTAAAAATTGCAGATTTACTACTGCATTTTTAATGTGTTTTGAAAACTTTAACATGCGATTTCTTCCTCATGTTAGCTCTGTTTTTGAATTGGTTTTCACCGTTGAATTTCTTATCATTTGGGGAATATTTTGATATAAAAATTTTCAGATTCCGATGATATTTTTTTGGTTATAGAATTTTTGGACCAGTTTACCCTTTTCACCCGAATTAATTGATTTTAGTGACGTTAGATTTATTATATAATTATGATGCTATATTTGAATAGATTTTGGTGAATTGGAGTGTCATAGAAAGGGAAAAGCTTTGGAATTGACGTGATTCAATACTTTATATAAGGCAAGTGGATTTCTTAAACTTCGTTAAATATATAGAATCTTGTACTTCTTGTGTGAGGTGGTAAGAACGATTTATGTTGTCTTTGATTGAAGTATTTTGAATTGGGTAGTTATCATATGTTGATATTTGTCTTGTGGACTAATGATGGAGGTTTATTATATGTGAAATAGTGATTATTTTTTATTGATATCGAGGTGATACTTACTTTTAGATGTGAATGTTGTTAAGGTTCTGATGGTATTGAGATTGAGGATATTGCAACATTTATGTTATTGAGCTACCCATTCTTGATTTTGAGATATATGAATTCTTATGGGCATCTTGCATATTTTATTTTCATGAACATGATTATTGTGCATTTACTATGTGATTGCTGGATGTTCCAAGGAAAGAAATGTAAAACCGATGGGAAATGGTTCTGGCTAGTGAAAAAGAATGAGAATTAAAGAAGTTACTGTGATTCGCTGGGTTTGGTCACACGTCGTGACAGTTACTATGATTCATTGGGTTTGGTCATACGCCGTGAAAGTTACTATGATTCGCTGGGACAGGTCACACGCCATGACAGTTACTATGATTCGCTGGGTCGGGTCACACGCCATAACAGTTACTATGATTCACTGGGTCGGGTGACACACTGTGACAGTTACTATGATTTGCTAGATCAGCTTACACGCCATGACAGTTACTATGATTCGTTGGGTCAGGTCACATGCTGTGATGGTTACTATGATTCGATGGGTAGGGTCGCGCATCGCGACAGATGCATAGACTAGGAGTCCATCATGGGTCTCGGGCTGTGTTACAGTGGGTGTGTATCATTAGGACAGACATGCATCATTTTATGTGATATTGTACTGCATTGCATTACATCTCATGACATTCATATCCATCCCATAATGCTGTGATTTTTTATGATTATATAGAGTGGTATTGCGATTAGTTATTCATTATATCATCTGACTTGTTTATGTCTTTGTATGGTTAATTTCAATATTGATTTAATTACACTTAAGAATCAGCCAAGACTTGATAAATTGTAGAACTTTTCCCTATGACTTGAAAGTGGGATAAATGAGGATTATACTATCATAAGCTTTGATCATAGCATTTTAGGTTGGTGTAATTGTGAAGGTTATGACTTAGGTTGTATTTGTAGGGGTTTGGTTGGAGTGTTGGGGGTGCCGATATTCTATATTACTTAATTTTGCATTTATTAGTTCACTTGCGGAGTACCGTGTGTTTGGTTCTCACCCCCTTGCTACAACAAATTTTGTAGTTTGCGAGCCCGGATTATCGTGATACTCTCTACTCTTCCTTGTCTGAGGCTTCCTTTGGAGATTGAGAGAGCTAGTTGTTTGCCATCCCAACTGACTTCTTACTTCTATTTATGATTTTTTTTCTATTCTAGAGACAATGTCATTTTATACTTGTGTTTTCTTTCGAATCTATTGTAATACATTAGAAGCTTATGCACGTGACAACCAGGTTTTGGGGGATTTTCGTTAAGTTGGCTTATTATCCGCAGTTGAACTTTTATTTTATTATACTTTTGCATTTTTAAGGTTATAGTTGGGTTGTATGCTAACTTTTCTTGGTGGGATAAGACGAGTGCCATCACACCCATTTTTGGATCGTGACAAGTTGGTATAAGAGCCTAGGTTCATAGGTCTCACGTGCATACAAGCTGAGTCTAAGTAGAGTCTCAAGGATCGATATGAAGACGTCCGTACTTATCTTTGA
>JAOTQR010079552.1:0-10490 GCA_025774065.1 Solanum ossicruentum
TATATATATATATATATGTGTGTGTGTGTGTGTGTGTGTGTGTGTGTGTGTGTGTGTGTGTGTTTGTGTGTGTGTGTATCTATTCTTGTGGGATGATGATTTATCACTGATGGAATGGGGGTTTTAGAGCTATCCCCAAGGGCTTTCTCCATTTCCTTACACTATGTGTCTAGCAAAGGTCCTTTCCGAAATGGGGTTGCCCGTAAGGAAAGATGCCTCCAAAATGGGGATGCCCATAGTGAGAAGAAATGATATGATATGTTATATGTGAAAATCCTATTCGAAATAGGGATGCCCATAAGGAAGGTTATTTCATACAAAATTGGGATGCCCATAAGGTGAAACAATTTACCTTTGGCAAATAGACCACCTCTTAACCGATAAGGGGATTTCATCGGGATTCCAAGTAATAGCTTACTTGGTCTTATTTATGTCGGTTGCAGTCACATCTCCACTCTATATGAGCATTGCATTTCATGTATCATTGGTTTCATGGCATATTGCATATTGTTCTCTTGATATATAATCTTTTCTATATTATGTGCCCTTGTGATCTAACATTAAAGTGCAGGTTGGTAAGTTCATGCATTTCATCCTGCATATTTAGTATATTGAAACGTACTGACGCATACTCTTGCCTATGTAATCTCACCATGTAGGGACCGAGGACTTGGACTATCCACCGTATGACGTATAGCTCGGATTTGAAGTTTGATTCTAATGGTGAGTTATTGTCTTCCAAGGAAGATCCACCATCCTTTTACCTATGTTGTCTTTCATTTCTTATATTTACTTTGAGGGTGAGCCCGGGTGTGTCGTGGCCCCCGATCTATCTTATGTTTGAGGCATTGTTGGACACCTTGTAAAACTCCTTTATGTTATATGCTAATTGTTATGGCTTGGTTACCTCGCATTAGCTGTCCGCTCTCAGGTTGGGTAGTCAGGGTCGGAGAAGGGCAATGACTTGGCACCTGGAAAATTATTTCAACTGCAACTGAATCACCTCCGACAACATGAAGATCCACACAGCCCTTATGTACCTGACGAGACGGCTATGCTGTGGTGGAAACGGAAGAAGGCCGAGATAAAAAGGGGCGGTGGAAACTACCAAGCTGGAGTACGCGTGCTATCAAGTCACGACCAAATGTAAGTTCTTTCAGTCCTTTTCGAGCTAACTATCCATCTCACTCGTTGCCAACGGGCATCCCGCTTCGGCTTCCTTAGAGGCACCTTAGTCTTGATGATTCTTCCGAAAGGTCTTGACGAAGACCACATCCTTATTAATCAACTCTTCCACCCTTCCATGCAATACCTCCAGAGCACCCACAAAAGGAGTCTATCTATCTGCCTAGCTTTGGTAGATTTCCCCCAACGTATTGGCTATTGTTATGTGATTTGGATATGAGACTTGTAGTTTGATTATATGATATGATGGAAAGATCCTAAGTCCTGAATTGCCCCCATAGCATGAATTATACTTACCTACCCCTTAGTCATTATGTGTTATATGTTATGTGAATTCATAATAATCCCTTTTGCTAAGATATCCCCATAGCGTGAGTCCTATTTTCTCATCCCTTAGAACTATGTATTTATTTTGAATATGCTTTTGAATCGATGATGTGAAATTTGGTACTATGAGGCTTGGTTGAGGACTCTCAAGTTCCTTTCATCGTGTCACTCCTAGATCCTAGGTACAGATCGTGACAGAGATGGTATCAAAGCCCTAGGTTTGTAAATGTTCCTCAGAGACCAATATGCCGTGTCAAGTGGAGTCCTATTCATGGGTGAGAAATGCACCATACCTATGAGTGGGATGCTATGATGACATTTTGGGAATTATCTCACTTCTTCATGTCTTATGTCGTGCTACAAGTAGTATGTCTAGTTTCTTGATCTTTATGGTGTCGTCACTCCATTTCAGGTGCCATCCATGGGTATCTGGCGAAGAACGGCCATCAACCAATCATGGACAGATGCCTCGTGGAAGACCTCACCTTCCAAGACCGGTCCCAACTAATGAAGGTCAAGCACCTCAAGGGCCCGTGGATGAACCTATCTCAAATGTTGAATTCTTGACGGTCTTTGCCATGCTGGCCCAAGTGGTGACTACCTAGACTAGGCAGGCCAATCTTTCTCAGGATCGCCGGATAGAGTGATGGATTTCACCCAGATGAATCCTCCAGAGTTCTTTGGGTCTAAGGCTGATGAGGATGCTTAGGAGTTCATTGATGAGCTAACCAAAGTATTGAATGTAATTGGTGTCACTTCTGAGGAGAGGGTTGAAAAGGCTACCTATCAGTTGAAGCATGCAGCACCAGTATGGTATACCCAGTGATCTATGGAGAGAGTTTACAGTAATGTTGTCAATTGGGAGGATTTCAACTTACTTTTCTGAATCATTTCTTCCCACTTGAGCTAAGGGAAGCCAAGATGATCAAACTTATCAACCTCAAGCAAAGGAATATGATTGTGAGGGACTATGCCCTCAAGTTCACCAAACTTTCCAAGTATGCTCCAACACATGTGGCATACCCTCATGCAAGGATGCATGAGTTCATTTCTGGTATCTCTGACTCGCAAGTGAAAGAGCATCGTACAACGATACTCATTCGGGACATGGATATATCTAGACCTATGGTGTATGCCAATCAAATTGAAGGGGAGAAACTCAAGGAGAGGGGAGTTCATGATCCTAAGAGAGCCCATTTTGATGTTGGGTTCTTCGGTTCTCGTGGTGGTGGCTTTGGCCATTTTCAACAGGGACAAGATTCCAATGCTTGGGTGGCTAATACTAGAGTGCCTCCTTGTTGCTCCTTAGCACACACAAGTGTACGTGGTCTCACAATTAATATAGTTTCCCTGATTAAGGGGCTGAGTTGTCGAACCCAAGGGATTTGAATGATATTAGCAACTAATCCAAGCTATCACTTTTGAAGTGATTTTAGTAACAATAACCGGAGATTTAATTAAATGACTAAATTACTTCTAAACTGAACTAGTTTTTGTTATTAAGATATTAATGAAATTAGCGATTCCAAGGTTGTAACCTTAACAACTCCATTTAGTCTCATATTTGCACCTATGTCTGGGCTCCTAACTACTGATTCACGAAGTTTAAATTACCTAAAAAGGTTTGCATGCCTCTGTTGGCCTACCATTATTGACTGCCTAACTATATCGTTGAGCGGGGATAGACAAACCAATAAAAGTGCATTAATGCTATCTTCCTGTATTATGAATCGAGTTAGGTGTAAGGGTAGTTGTTACAGGTCTCCCTTACACGAATCAATCTAGTTTCCTAATCGAACAAGCTCATTACTGCATTCTACCTACTCTAATATCTCTTGAATTCAGAGTGAACAACTAATTTACCACCTATTTGGCCAAACGATGCAGTATAGGTTAAAATAATACAGGAATAATCAAAAGAACCCGTTCATACATGTCAAAAGTTAAGAACTAAATATCGTCTATGGGTGAAACCCCAGAATATGGAGATTTAGCCACTCATAGTCACTAGTACATTATGAACTACCTAGGAAACATTAGCACCCAAGAAATAATGATCAAACTAACCAAAGTAACCTTAGAATAAGGTTTTTAGTCGTCTCTCTCTCTCTGTTCTTGCGTAAAAACCAATGTGTCCAACCTAAAGTTTTTTTGACAGAATATAATTAAAAAGCTAGTAAATTGAATTTTCACTTTGCATCCTCAAGTCCGTGACACATACCTCTTGTTCCAACTGGACACATACCTCTCTTGTTCCAATTGGACAATTCTTCCCATCATTTACACAAGTCTGTGACGTGGACTGTGCCCATTTTTCTGCTTCGCGCTATCTTTCTTCATTTTTCAGCTTCCACAGCTTTATCCCAAGTTTGCGATGCAAACTTTAGTCTTTTTCCTGCTTCAACTGATCCGTATCTTCAAAATCCTGGGCTGGGTTCTTCTTTCAAATCTAGATGTGACTCCAGACTCTCACAATTTGAGTAAAACTTGCAAAAAAACACAACAAAATGGCGTACTTGGCCTCGTGTTAGCAAAATGAGAGAAACCAAACTAAAAACACCTATAATACTCTATGAATTTTCCCTCTAACTAGGCTCCATTTATGGGTATTTTGGCTAATTAGACGTGTAAATACCCTAAGATCACCACCCCACACTTAGAGCTTTGTCCACCATCAGTCAAATTAAGACATATGCATGGGACTCCCTACAGTATTATGCATTACGAACATCATATGACCAAATTCTTTGAACCATAGCGAACAATTCTCAAGACCCTTAATAGAATCCACTCGCACCTCGCACTCATGTATAAATGCGGACTTATGTAGAATATTTAACAACTCATCTAGTTACTGACCTTTGATGATTATGTGTCCTCACCCAAAAGAATTACCATGCACACTACTAAGAACCTAGATAGATGATTAAGAATGGGTACACAAACAACTCTCTCTCTCTCTCTCTCTCTCTCTCTCTCTCTCTCTCTCTCTCACCGAAAAGATGTCTCATGTTGCTCCTAGGTCCGATAGGCTTGCCCATAACATATTAATCAAACCTAGCTGGGATCTTCCTTAAAGGATCATATAGGTCTTTTATTTGGTTGCAATGTCGGTTGTGGGCTGATGGGATACTTTTATGGATATGGCTGGCAAGGCTTAACTCCCAAGCGCTCCTGGCTTATACTACACTTCTTCTATTTAGTCACTTCCAATCCTCCCTAACTCAACACCCTTCATTTTATCTTTACTATATAAGACTTGAAATAATCCATGCTACTTACAAAACATTCATTCCTATAAGTAAAATAGAAATAATAAAAAGAATAACTATATTTTTTTCATTTTTTAATTACAAACCAATTTGCCTGTGCATTTGGTCCGTGATGCATACTGGTCATAGATCAACATTGGTTGGCTAAATTTTAACTTCCTTTCTCTTTTTTTTCATCTCTACTACTGCTCAGCCTTCAAGTGCCTATTCAAGTTCCTCTCCTCTGAATCATCGTGCTTAAGCGCTAAAGAATTAGGATCAAACACGGGTAATTGACCAAAGAAAAGGGACCAACTTGAAATGTGGCTAACGAAAGAACAGACTAAGGCTCAAAAGGGCTAACTAAGGATAATTTCATTAGGTGGACATAACAGTGTCACAATGTTATGCTACCAAACATATGCCTAGATCCTTTCCTCTAATTCCAATTCCTATGAAGTCCAATCTACATAGTGGGAAAGTCATAGAAGCTATTGCAATAGAGCCTCACAATTTTTCTCACTCACTCTTGGCACACTTGCATCATAAGGCTAGCACTAGAGTTACCATCATGGTATTCACATGAGTTCACAATTAAGCATATACACATTTGTAACTTATAAGAGTCAAGCATCTTCGTACTAGGTGTTCACATGATTATTAAGTAGGTTCACGTACTTGATAAATAATGCTCATTTGTATAGCTACTACATTCTAGATGAGACTCAATTTGACGAATGCCCTTAGGATGGTTGTCATCCATCCATCATAGGGCCCCATCACTCGACTATGGCTACTACTATTCATATCATAACCATATGACTCAAAATATAAGTACTACCACTAAAATAATGCATCATATGAACTTTCTCATTCAAGCATTCATGCATCTCATAGTCAATAAGTACAAACCCAAAATAATAGAAACGATGTCCGACATAAAACATAACATAGCAACATAGCATAATATAGAAACATAGCTAGGAAATTAAAAGAGTCTTAATAAATGCCAAACTAACATAAATTAACATAATCAACATAATGACCCCACCCCACACTTAGACTTAGCACTGCTTTCAGTGCTAACTATACAAAACTGTGAAGTGTGAATCACGGGGCTCAGTCCTCGGATCATGGTAGAATAGGCTCGCTCCCAACATATACATGTCGCTCCTCCTCTATCTCATCACCCTATGAGTCTTACTCAGCATATGCCTCACTTGGATCTATAGAGACGTCATCCTCCACGGGCTCTACAAATTTAGGCCTAATGCCCAACACTATATTTGCATAGCCATTGAGTGGGTATCGAGTCTCGACCTCTTGGAGCTCCTCAAGTGTGAACAGGCAGTTTTTGGTGCTGTGCCTCAACATTTTAAGACCATACACGCGAGCCATAATCAACTCATCACAGTGGCACCTCTCAGCGATGGTGACTACTAGGCTTGTGGCCACTTCCGGCCCCTTAATATTTGTGACAAAATGGGGGGGGGCCTGAATATTAGGGTAATACTCTGCCTCCTCAGTAAGTACACCTCCAAGGTGACATAATTCAGTAATTAGGCCATCAAAGGCATACCTGCGTCCTTCGTGTGTTTTGGCCTTCCACTTAACTATTTTGAATATGGCACCATAGTTCACCTCCATCCCTATCATAAATGCATAAGCAAGAAACACTCGATCCCTCGTGACAGTAGTGAAGTGTAGTCCCAGAAAGTAAGAGTGAGCCACAAATTTTACCCAGACCGGCTCTTTCCTCTTCTTGTGGGCAAAAGGGAAAGAGAGATGATAGCCCTTATTAGCATGGCGAATCCACTTGGTGGTGAAATTCGCCCCGGTGAGTGTCTGTTGAATGGCCTGCTATGGCAGACAAATGTAGAGTTCCTAGAAAACACCTGCGAGGATATCCTTGGAAGTACCAAGGGCCTTATTAATGGCAAGTGGAGAGATATTCCCCTCCACTCCTCTAACAAACACCGATTGTGTCTATGACTCCTTACTAATATTAATATAAAATTCTCGAATTAGACTAAGATTGCAAGGTAGATGTTCCTCGAACAAGAAATTCATCCGTAGCTCAAAGCAGCAATACAGAATGCAGGGGTACTCCTGGCCTAAAGAGTCGGTATCCAAAGGGATATCCGGATAGTACTTAGACTTATTGTAGGATTTGTACCACCGCTTCCCCTCTGGATGAGTAGCTTTCACTCCAAACTAGACCTATTTGCCCCTTCTCTACGGAGCTCTAGGCACTTCCGATATGTCCCTGGTCCTTCGCCTAGTGTTCAAGGCCCTGGCCCTACAATTCTACCCAAATCGACGTGTACGAGAAGATATGATAACCTTCAGACACAAAAAACATCCAAAATCATTACATAAGTAACATGGCCCCTACACCTTAGTGAACTAAACCCCTACCCCGACCCCACACTTAGATTCAAGCCCGTATGTTGAAGGTACTTAGACGTCCCAATATTATATGAGCTACTTTTGAGAAAGATTTGACAGCAAGTACCCTATTTCAATGCAACAAAACTACCCAACACTTTCATCCAACATGTACATCCTTCACAAGTTCAAACCATTATGCACCATAGGAATTTCAGGCAATTCAACCCCCCCCCCCCCGAAACAGTGTATTTATGTATAAGTGAAATGGGGACACCCAACATCATCTTGCAAGTATACAACCCCACACTTGGAATTTTTGCACATCTCAACATAATAATATCGCATTATCAACAATTTAAAATCAAGATCACAACTTCCCCATTTTTTCCCAAATTCACCCTCAATTTCATCCTAGGATTTTGACCCACAACAATTTAGCATAATAATCAGTCAAACTATGAAATTAGGCCAAGATTTCCTACTCTCATATAAATTGACAAAGAGTAAACCCAAAACAAGTCAACCCCCCTCACTTTTAATCGAAAACTCGAGAGGGATTCACCCCTTTAAGTAAGAAAAACAAGCAAAAAGTAAGATGAGAACATATACCTTGCTTGGTGAACGCCCAAGAGACTATGTGTATTAAAGAATGGTCATGTGTGACGTAGATTAATTTGACTTTGGGATGGATTAGGAAGAAGGGATGAGAATAAAATGTAAAAGAAGGGGTTTTATGAATGAGAAAGAATGGGAAAAAATGGGTTGGGGGTATTTAAAAGGGTGGGGTCGCATGGGGAGACAGTGAAAATAGCATGTGTCCGTTCCATTCCATATCGAGAAGAGGTCGCAGACCATGCCTTAATTGTTTTTCATTTTTGAAACATACCTGGGAAAATTTGGAGCCTGTCCACGATGGTTGTGCTTCACAGTACCAACGCGAATGCACACTGTCTAGGGCTCCAAAAAAAAGGTTTCTGAGCACCTGACCCCGTATAATCTCCCAAATAGTTGAATATGCTATAGAGCACTAAAACAATTTAATTTGACCAAAGAAATATAAGAATACCCAATAAATCTTCAGGAATTGAAAACGAACAAAATTCTGCACAAAAATGTATAGGATCCGCAACGCGCCACTGTCATGGACCTAGACTTATGCAATTTTTCACAATTAGTTACTAGATCTATTTTTTTGTTTGTTTTTTGAAAAAATTAAAATAAAGTAAACTACGATACTTATTACCTCACCATGGGTTGCCTGCCATGCAGTGCCTGATTCACCATCACGGCACGATGCACAATGTACTTATTCATCATTGGCCAACTCACTGGCCTCTTTAAACTTTGTTGTGTATTCACTGTAGTAGTACTTGACACATTGACCATTTACCAAAAAAGTCTGGTTGGAGGTCTCATCCTTCAATTCTGCCGCACCAAGGGGTGTCACAGCTACCACCAGATATGGTCCACTCCACTTCGATTTTAGCTTACTTAGAAATAACATTAAACAATAGTTCAAAAGCAATACCAATTGGCCCGGCTTAAAGTTTCTCTTAATAATGTGCTGGTCACGCCATTTCTTTGTTTGCTCCTTTATAGCTTAGCATTCTCATAGGCTTGGAGCCAAAACTCGTCCAACTCCTCCAGTTGTTCCAATCTTTTGCTTCCAGCAAGCTCTTGGTCTAGATTCAACCTCTTAATCACCCTACGCTTGGTGCTTGAGCTCAACTAGGAGGTGACAAGCCTTGTCGTACACCAACCAATATGGAGATGTGCTGATTGGGGTCTTATATGTTGTTTGGTACACCAGCAACGCTTCATCAAGCTTTATAGCCAATCTTTTTGGATGGCATTCACCGTCTTCTACAAGATTTGCTTAACTTCCTTGTTTGAGACCTCAACTTGTCCACAAATTTGTGGGTGATTAGTTATAGCCACTTTATGCCTTACATCATACTTAGCTAGAAGATTCTTCAATATTTGGTTAAGGAATGTGTGCCTCCATCACTAATGATGGCTCTTGGAGTTCCAAAACAAGTGAATGCTTATTCAGAAACTTGCTTACCACCTTGGCATAATTAGTTGGGAGTGCTACTGCTTCCACCCATTTAGGCACATAATCAACTGCTATCAAGATGTAGTGACGAAAAAAGATAGTGGGAATGGGCCCATGAAATCTAGGCCCCAAACATCAAAGATCTTGACCTCCATAATATTATTTAGGGGCATCTCATGCTTTCGAGATATGGTGTCAAGCTTTTGGAAAACATCACAAGCCTAAGCAAACTATATAGCATCTCTGAAAAGAGTAGGCCAGAAAAAACCTAATTGCAACACTTTGTGTGCTATCCATTCACCACAATAATGGGCCCCAGAGGAGAGGCATAACACCTCTCTAAGATTTTCTTCATCTCTTTCTCAGGAATACATCTTCTTACCATTCAGTCTGCCCCTTGCTTGAAGAGATATGACTCATCCCAGATATAAGCCTTTGCATCATGGGCCAGCCTCTTTCTTTGTTGATATGTAGCATCAAGAGGAAATACACCACTCATGAAGTAATTCACTATATTTGTATACCACGGTAGCTGTTCTACTTCAATTGCCAGCAGCTGCTCATCTGGGAACTCTTCTTTGATTTGCATTTGCTCACCTATGTGAGCATCATTTTCTAACCGGGACAGGTGATCACCAATCTGATCTTCACACCCTTTGTGATGCTTAATTCTCAATACCTTGCTGTTTGAGCAGCGTGATCCATCTAATCAGATGGGGCTTAGCACCTTCTTGTTGAATAAATATCTCACTACCTCATGGTTTATGAACACAATGACTTTGGTGCCCACCAAGTATGATCTGAACTTGTCAAACGTATACACTAGTGCTAGCATCTCCTTTTCAGTAACCGTGTAATTATTTTGGGCTACATCTAGAGTCTTGTTGGCATAGTATATGGAGTGGAACACTTTATTTCTACACTGCCAACACACCACCAATGCTATACCACTAGCATTGCACATGAGCTCAAATAGGAGCTACCAATCAGGTGTTATCAGGATTGGAGCCTCAACCAGCTTCTTCTTTAACAACTGAAATTCCTACAAGCAAGAAGCATCAAAGTTAATGGGTATCCCTTTCTCCAGGAGGGCGCACAACAACTTCAAAATTTTGGAGAAGTCCTTGATAAATCTGCGGTAGAACCCACATATCCTAGAAAACTTCAGACTCCCTTGACTGACACTAGTGGAGGCAGCTAATCTATGTCACGCCCTAAAGTCTGAATAGGGCGGACTGGCACCCGTTGCCGATAAGGCTCGGGAGAACCAACTTATATCT
>JAOTQR010079553.1:0-10489 GCA_025774065.1 Solanum ossicruentum
GAGATTCAAGCACATTCAAGAATTGACGCAAATTTTGACCAAACCATAATATGATTCATTTAAATAACATTAGTACATATAAAATGTGAAGTCATCCCCAGATTTACATGAGGAATCCACGAATCCCCAACTACGGGCTATGGAACTTTAAACGGTCCGTAAAGTTATCCGTAGAGCCTGCCGACCCAGTTATCCTATTTTGATTTGATTTTATCTTTTAAATACTATAAATAGATTTTTTTAGGTTATTTTTCATACGAAACATCAGAGAGACGGTAAGAAAGAGTGAAAATATTGTAAGACACTTGTGAAACAATATTTTGTGTTCGCAATTCATACTTGTGATATTTGTTGAAGATCTTAGATTTCTAGTTTTTATTTTATTATCTAAGTGCTTAATTATGTTATTCTATATCATAATTCTTGCATCTACACTAATAATGAGTAGCTAGATCCATAAGTAGGGTTGTGGGAACCATGAAGAACTAACAAGGTAAAATCAAATAATTTATAATATGTATTAATTAATTCTTTTCGGTTTGAATGCTTAGGTGGCTAATGTTAGAACTCGCCTAGTGTCACTAACTAGATTAATGTAGTAATGAATAGAAAAAGAGATTAATTAAAAGGATTCGATTGATGTTTCTTGTGTAATCAATCAAACTAGATCAAGGGGAGGTTGTACTAGAATAATATATAAGGGTTAGTAATGTCACACTGCAGGGATAGATCAAATCACGTAGTGAAATTTACCTCTCGCCTAGATCAAATAGTTTGATAAACTTAACTTACTATTTTCCATGCTACATACTAGAAAAGAATTCGATTATCTGATAATATGAGTTAGGGAATCATGGGAAACACAATACCTTAGTTACTCTTTGTACTGATTTCACACTTGTCCTAGTGTAGGATTTCTCTCTATAGTTTTACAAACACCCCCCCTTTAGAGAGATAAGTAGGTTAATCAACTCGAACTACTTGAAATTCTTCCTTGTGGGATCGACCCTAACCTCTGTTAGGTTATATATCATGAAAATGACCGCTTTGACCTTCATTCAAAAAGAAGATATAGCTTAGGCGACATCAATGACTTCTTGATAACAGTTTCAAGTAAGTGTATTAGAGTGATATGAAGGAGTAGTATTATCTAAAGGAAAACTCCTATGAAGCTATAGAATGTAACTCTCATAGATTAGAGTTGTATAAGTATGACCATCTTGTGGATATCACCTTGTGATTTTTAGTTAGGCTTGCACATGATAATAGTGTGCAATTAGACTTAGGCTTGGATTGGACCCAAATATTTTAATAATCTAGGTATAGTACTAAGGAAGAAGAGCATAGCTGATATGAATACTAAGCTTAAAGGCTATTAGTCATATCACTTAAATCATGCTAATCCAATCCGTATGTCTGGTGGGTAGTTTCTTTTTCAAACTGTGAGAAATCTTTATGGAAACATTTGGATTGTAGTTCTTTTCTTATTTTCTATACGATGTCCTCTATTGAGTTGAGTTTCTTATCTTTGAGTTGATGTTCACCCTTGAGTTTTAAAGATCTTCATATTTCTTCCTTGAGCAAATTCCTAGCTTGTTTATCATTCGAGGATAAAAGATCCTAAGGGGGAGATATTGTAACACCCCAAAATGTTTAAGCTAAGACTAAGTCATTCTTCCTTTTCATATGGGGTTATATCAAATGATTCTTATTTAGGTTCATGTGTTAACATCAATTCTTCAGTGTAAGAATAGATTTAAAGATGAATTAAGGCTACAAGGACCCTTTGACATAGAGTTGAGTAAACCGTTTCTCTACCAATTGAGTTTCAATATGAGATTTTACTTGAGCCGATCTCAAATGACCGTATCTACTAGTATATTAAGAATAGGTGGCTCACAATCTACCAACCTAAAGATCTAGGATTCTTCCTTCTAATACCACCAGGTTTGCCTCAATCCGAGTTTGGAAAATATTATGACTAATTTACTGAAGACACGCAAATCTAATCGAATTATGCCATGGTTCCTTGAGATGATGCTTCGTTTAATATTTTTTTAGGATATGTTTACCCTATAAAACTTTGATAGGTTATTATAATATTCCTATAGAGATAGGAAATCAGTTTTTCATAATTAAAATCCTTTTTTTCACTCCTAAACTTCAACCTCAAGAATGTTAAAGGAACATATCAAGTAAGAGATTGCTTATAAGATTCTTATCAAGGTACGTTCTTGTCCATAGATTTCAAGCTTCTAACCCAAATATTTTTATCTATTCATTAACCTCTAAGAGAAATCTTAAATCGTAACTATAGGATTTCCAAGAAAAAAATTCAAGAGTTTCAAAAAAGAGCTTCTTGATTGTTCTTCTTCAAGTATTAAAGATAATTCCTTTACCCATAGTTTTTTTAAGTTCTTCCACACTAAAAACTATACAAAAGAATTTCTTTTCTTAAGATCAAGCATCATAGTTGCAAGATCAAAGGTTTTCTTCAAGAAAAACTAGTGTTCTGCAAATTTTGAATAAAGATTCAATCTTTTATGTATGTAAGTCTATCATACCGTTGGATTGAGTTCTTCCACATGCCCAACATTTACATTCTATTTTTATGGAGTACCAAGCTAAGTGGAGTCAAAATCTAGTTTTTTTGAATTTTGATTGAGCTGATTCCTCTTTTAATGAATTATATGTATATTTATGCATTGAAATTATCTTTTATTTTTATCTCTCAAAGAATCTATTATTATTTCTGATTACTTTTTTATGAATCCGAATTGAGTGGATGATCATGCCTTTTTCATGCATCATTTGATGATTGAGTAGATGCATATGTTAATGAGTTTTACTAAATTTGAGAATTAAGTTAAATGACATTTTGAGCAAGAGGTTTGACGATATATGAGTAATTTTGAAAGTATATTTTGAATGAAAGAACATGACGATTTGAGATGAGTTTGAGCTTTTTGCGTTAAAGTCTAATGAAACTAAATGAAATAAAGTGAGTACGTTACTTGACTGAGCTTATAAACATATATATGTTTTGTAAAATAGTATTGAGCACCGATTTGGGTAAGAGTAATAACAGAAGTAACTCAAATCCCATAAACTACTACCAACATAGTATTGAGGCATAGCATCTCTTTCTCAAAAGATGACTTTATTTTTGGATCCCTAGAGATTGAGCGCTCCTTACCGTGGCAAGTATTGGAAGGTTGAGGAAACAAAAACGAGGTTGTTGTATCATCGTTAGCACATAGGTGACGAGTGTCAATTAGAGAAACTCCCTAAGAGTAATTATGTTATTTATTATTGAGTTTCATAGTTACATTGTGTTTGATGAGAATATTATTTAAACTATTTTTAACTTGCGTATAATATTGATATTGAGTTGGCTTAGTTCTTTCTTTGAATACCTTTGATATATTGTTCTACTCAGCCATCTTACATACCGTAAACTCTACATACTAAGGTCACTCACCACTGCATCATTAAAATGTACCTATATAGGTGTTAGAGATCTTCAATAGATGCTTCGTTGAAGATCTATTCAGTCTTAGACAATGGTGAGACCTCCTTACATTCAGAGGAATATATTATTTAAGTTATTTTCTTTTAGTAGTCTTTTGAGGTAGCCTTGGGATTATCATAACACCTTCTTATGAGTTGGTAGAGATTTCATAGACCAAAGAAAATAGAGTTACAGTGAAGCCTATTTTTCTTTCTAAGTAAACATTGAAAGCTATTATTATTTATTCAATTGATACATTGAGTTATTTTAAATATGAGAATTTAAACAATTTTACATGATGATTTAAATTCCGATTTGAGTAATTTTTTTCACGACCCAAGTCTAGGGTCTAGACTTGACATGGCGAATGGGAACCAGAAGCGACCCCAAACAAGCCTCTTAGCATATTAATCGCACATCCTTGATCGCAGAAGAAAAATAAACAACAACAATAGATATAACAAAAGGGAAGCGGGGCTAAGGGAAGTCTTTGACAATCACTAAAGCATAAAGAGTCAAGCTCATAGCTTAAATATATCATAGCATCCAACAACACCTCTAACTTGGAACGAAGCAGGGGCCAAGACACTTTCTGGGTTCACCCTCATAGTAACAAGTGTTCAACATAATGAAGTCTTAAAATAGTAAGAGTAATGTATATAGTGTCCTCGGACTTGAGGACTCACCAATGTTTATCTCCAAAGTACCAAACTGCCACATGGAGGATGATCAAATGGAGTTCCGATCACTACATGGTAATATCATGTAGTCTAATAGTATGCATTAGTACGTCTAAATGTACTAAGTATGCAGGATGCAGTGCAATAAAACATAAGCCAATATAGTCAAAATGCATACTCATAAGCAATAGGTATATAATCTCAATATGGCATGCATGATCAATGCTCATAATAAAACATGCTTGCAAATCATTCATCTAGCACAAAAGATATAGCATAGATATGTGGGAAGTGACCAAAACCGACATAGACCAAGCAGCTACAACTTGGACTCCAAGAACTGACACCCCCTCGGTTCAGACACCCCCCGAGTAAGTGTGGTCTACTTGTCAAGACAAACCTAATATGATAAGATGCACTAGATGTATCCGCCAGTATAGCAAGGCTAACAATCATAATCCTATGGTGGCACATAGTTTAGAGACTAAAGACTTTATATATGAACCCCTTAAGTCGAGCCCCCATCTTAAGCCTCATTCGGTGCTAAGTCGAATCCCACGGAATATTTGAAATAATCATACTTCAATCATAACATGAATAGCTTGTAGGAACATGACTTGAGTAGCTCATAAACATTCTTAACCTCTAGTAGTGAGCCTAACTTGAACATGAGAGTAGGTTATAATCATACATGAACCCTTTCTTTAACATGAATAGCTCACAAGAGGTAAAAATCCTGAAATAGGGCTTAACTTGATACTTGTAAAATTATAGATTCTTTCATGAATTCAATGCATACTTGAAAGCCTTTAATCATCATGAAGTCACTTGACTTATAAATCATGTGATAGATCATCAATAACTTGAGAATTCTTTTCATGTCATTTTCTCAAACACTTGGTAGGTTCATGATACTTGTTCAAAATCATGCAATTCAAGAGTGAAGTAAGAAGAAAAAACTTAATGCAAATCAACCCACTAGCATGTAGCAAAATCCTCATGTAGGGAACTTTGAAATCCATTACAATAGCTCATTATAATTCATGATTTCATAACTCACAATATGCATAGTCTCAATAGACAAAATCAATTCATGAAATAGGCTTGAAATAGATAGTCATGCGTAATCAATCAATACTACATAAACCACAGCATAATTTATATTCATAATCTATGATAAGAGATACTCATAGGTAGTATAACATGAAAACATGCAATTTTCATGAAAAGGCAAGGTTGGGATCCATAGATGAAAGGACCCAATGGATGAAACCCACATACCTTAAGTCATTTTGGGAATATCACACTCCCTCACCTTCACTTGGTGGTATCCGGACCGAAGATCAATCTTAAAAAAGTGACTAGCCCCTTGTAGTTGATTAAGAAGGTCATCAATCCATGGTAGAGGGTACTTGTTCTTTATGGTAACCCTATTAAGTTGCCGGTAATCAATGCATATTCAAAGAGAACCATCCATTTTCTTCACAAATAACACTGATGCACCCCAAGGTAACTTACTAGGCCTTATGAAACCGTTCTCTAACAAATTCCTCATTGATCCTTTAACTCTTTCAGTTCCACTGGGACCATATGGTAAGGGTGAATGGAAATGGGTTGAGTATCAGGAAGGAGGTCTATACCAAAGTCTATTTCCCTTTCGGGAGGAACACTGGGAAGCTCATCGGGAAAGACATCAAGAAACTCATTAACTACCTAAACCGACTCAATAGGAAGGACTTTGGAATCAACATCCCTAACTTTCACAAGATGATAAAGGCAACTCTTAGAAATTAACTTTTGGGATTTAATACAAGAAATGAATCCACCCTTGGCCACTAGATCATGACTTCCCCACTCAAGGACGGGCTCATTACGGAATTGGAATTTAACCCTATGGGTTTCACAACCAATAGAAGCATAATATGCATGTACCCAAACCATCCCAAGAATGATGTCAAAATCCACCATATATAATTCAACAAAATCACAAGGCAAGACTTTATGCAATATGAACAAGAGACAATTTCTATAGATTCTTTTAGCAACAATGGACTCACCAACGAGGGTAGACACTTCATATGGGTCATGCAACAATCGGGGACACACATGAAGCTTATTAGCAACAAAAGGAGAAATGAAAGAAAGATTGGCACCTGAATCTATTAATGCATACACATCATAATCAAAACATTTAACATACCTGTGAAGCACTACTCCAAATCTAGTGACTCCTAGAGGGGTATGGTTGAGAACGTCGATGGTTATCCTCATAATTCTTAGTAACCCAAGGATAATGTCTCGTCCTATGGTCCTTTGCGCCACACTCAAAACATGCACTCGACCCGACCAAACAATCTACCGTATGGTACTTTCCACACTTCTGGCATAAAAGAGAAACTTGAACACCAACACCCTTGCCTTTCCTTTGAGTATAAGGACAATCAGTAGTCTTGTGGCCCATCTTGCCATACCAAAAGCATGCACCCGTTTTCCTCTAATAGGTACCACCATGATTCCTCCCACATTATGGGCACCTAGGATGGGTCACTCTACCATTGCCATGATCTTAGCACATGGAAGCCTACTTTCAAATTGAGCCCTTCTTCTTCCTTCTTTCTGCCACCAGACAATCTCTCATCTTATGTACAACACAGCCACACTTGAGACAAGCTTCTGTGCCCACCAAACACCTTCCTTGATGCTTCTTTCCACACCTTTGACAAGTGGCAAAACAGATTCTTTTCTTCTTGTACTTGGGAACCGGTAGACTAGTAGAAGATAAGGCACCACCAACTCGGGCCCTCTTAGCCTTTATCTCCTTTCTCTTGTCCCTTGAAATCTCGAGGGCACCCACTTGTTGATTGAGTTGAGCGATTACAACCTTGGCCAATAACCATAGAGCATTACAAACCTCATCATTTGACATGTCGTTGTTGGGCAATTGATCATCAAGTGAGAGATGCTTATCGCCTTGTCCACTATCCTGAATAGCTTGAGACATATTCTGAAACATTATGGTTAGGAATCAGTAATAAGCCTTAGGGGGGCTTAGATCTACCGCATGACATAGATCATGAAGAAGTAAGACATTTCCTAAAATGCCTCATAGCTTCTCATTTCATAGTTATGGTGTGCTTCACAACTATGAATAAAACTCTAATTGATGTAGTGTGTTGGATTTTTGAGAACCATTAACAACCTAGTGCGCTGATACCAAGTTTATCACAATCCAAGCCTAGGGCCTAGATGTGACACGGCGAATGGGAACCCAAAGGGACCCCCAAACAAGCCTCTTAGCATATCAATCATACATCCTTGGTGACTGAAGCAAAATAAAAACCAACAACAGATATAACAAAAGGGAAGCAGGGCTAAGGGAAGTCTTTGATGACTGTAAAAGCATAGAAGAGTCAAGCTCATAGCATAAATACATCATAGCATCCAACGACACCTCTAACTTGGAATAGAGCGGGGCCAAGATACTTTTTGAGATCACCCTCATAGTAACAAGTGTTCAACATAATGAAGTCTCAAAATAGTAAGAGTAATGTAGATAGTGTCCTTGGACTTGAGGACTCACCAATGGTGTCCTTGGACTTGAGGACTCACCAATGGTTATCTCCGAATAACCAAACTAGCCATGTGGAGGATGATCGAGAGGAGCTCTGGTCCCTACATGATAATATTATGTACGCTAAGAGTATGCATTAGTACGTTTGAATGTACTAAGTATGCGGGATGTAATGCAACATAACATAATTCAATATAGTCAAAATGAATAATCATAAGCAATAGATATATGATCTTAATATGGCATGTATGATCAATGCTCAAAATACAACATGATTGTAAATCATTCAGTTTGCACAATACATATAGCATACATATGTGGGAAGTGACCTCAACTAAGATAGACCAAGAAGCTACAACTTGGACTTCGAGGCCTGAAATCCCATTGGTTCAGGTGACCGGGCATGACACCTCCCGGCTAAGTATGGTCTACTTGCCAAGGCAAACCATATATGATAACATGAACTAAATGGATCCACTAGTATAGCAAGGGTAATAATCATAGTACTATGGTGGCACATACTTTAGAGACTAAAGATTTTATATAAGGGCCCTTTGAGTCGAGCCCCATCTTAAGCCTCAATTGGTGCTAAGTCAAATTCCATAGAATATTTGAAATAATCATACTTTAATCATAACATGAATGGCTTGTAAGATCATGACTTGAGTAGCTCATAAACATACTTGACTTCTAGTAGTGAGCCTAACTTGAACATGAGAGTGTATCATAATCATACATGAACTCTTTCTTTAACATGAATGGCTCACAAGAGGTAAATATCTTGAAATAAGCTTTAACTTGATACTTGTAAAATCATAGATGCTTTTCATGAATTCAATACATACTTGAAAGCCCTTAATCATCATGAAGTCACTTGACTTGTAAATCATGTAATAGATCATCAATAACTTGAGAATTCTTGTCATGTCATTTTATCAAGTACTTGGTGGGTTCATGATACTTGTTAAAAATCATACAATTCAAGAGTGAAGTAAGATTAGTAAACTTAATGCAAATCAACCCACCAACATGTAGCAAAACCCTCATGTAGGGTACTTTGAAATCCATTACAATAGCTCATGATAGTTCATGGTTTCATAACTCAAAATATGCATAGTCTCAATAGAAAAAATCAATTCATGAAATAGGCTTGAAATAGATAGTCATGTATAATCAATCAGCACTTCATAAAACCCCAAACATAATTTATATTCATAATCTATTATAAGAGATACTCATAGGTAATACAACTTGAAAACATGAAATTTTCATGAAAAGAGAAGGTTAGGCTCCATGGGTGAAAGGACCCAATGGAAAAAACCCACATACCTTAAACCTTGAATTCTTTGAGGTGAACTTTAAGTAGTCTTAGAGATTGAAATAAATCCTTGAGTCCCAAAGTATAGCTTGAGATCCTTAAATTTGAATGAGAGAATTAATAGAGTCTTATAGGGGATTGGGGGAGGGTTATATGGGATATAAATTTTAAAAAATGGCTAAGTAGGGTGATTTCACATTTTAGTGGGCATGGGGTTATGACCCTATTTCCCTTGGGAGCATAAGAAAAACTAGGAAAATTTTGTACTAGTCAGCGTCCATTCCACATGTGGACCAAACACAGAGGAGTAATTACACTGCTCTGCGCCCAAGCCACGTCATGCTTGAGGCGCGGATGCTCTCTTGAAATCTAAAATCAGCGAAAATTATTTTTAGCTACGGGTCCTCTAAAATTCAGGTTATACCCATTCCCCACTCAATTTTCCCCCCTAATCAAGAACACGAAGTCGAATTTTTGATATCACATATGGATTTTAAGATATATGAAAATTATGCTTATGGGTAATTCAAAGCACATTTTGGGGCATTTCATTTTTTTAAGTCTTCGCTAATTGAATGAGTGACCAGACCAAATAGTTGGCTTGAAAACCAACAATAGTTTTGAAGTGTCAACCCTGCCAAGAGTACTCGCTCGGGGCATGACTGCGACGTCCTAGGAGGATACCCTATATGTGGCCGGCACTGAGAAACTGTTATTGGCTCATAAGTAAACCACTTAATCTCATCACATGTTCTTTAAGTGGAACCATCTATATGATTAAATAATTAAGTATGTGTGTGGGCTTAAGAATGTCATAATCACTAGTCAAGTAACTTAATGAAACAACTTAAAATCAAGAAATATGATTTTCAACAAACTCCAAGTACATCAAATATGATTTTCAACAAACTCCAAGTACATCAATTGACTTTTTCTATGAAGCCTCTACTGACTACGAAGGTGCTAAGACAATTCTCGAGCTACGTTAACTATGAAAAGAAAGACATAACTAAAAATAAAAGATAAACCTCTGAATGCTACAAGGGCTCACTAAGACTCTATGAAATGCTTTGGAACCTTCAATGAACTGCCTATTTGATAATTTCTAGCACTTGTATTTGTATCATGATAGGATGCAGTGTCCACTAGCATCACTACACAAAATATATGACATGTAATATGACTGAATAGAACAACATAAGTCAAAGGTACTAAAAGAAAGAATTAGCTCAACTCAATATCAAAAAAAAAGAATTAGCTCAACTCCAAATCAATATGGCATACAAGTTAAACAATGACTTCATCAATAAATCTCATAGTTTACCATTTATATGTGTGTGTGTGTGTGTGTGTGTGTGTGTGTGTGTGTGTGTGTGTGTATGTGTGTATCCGACACTCATCACCTTTGA
>JAOTQR010079554.1:0-10487 GCA_025774065.1 Solanum ossicruentum
AATTCACTTAATTCCATACTCCCGCACCTTAAGTTAATTAAATTGAAATATACCTCAATCCCAACAATTTTCCAAATTAGTAATTGACCTTTATTAAGTTAATTACGAGGTCTAACAAATTTTGGGTTTGCATCACGGATTGGGTCTTTGTGAGAGTTGGGGAGAAAGAAATGTTGAAGAAGAAATGGGGGAAGATGGAAGAAGGGATCGAGCAATTGGGTTAAAAAGAT
Source organism: Solanum ossicruentum (assembly GCA_025774065.1). NCBI lineage: Eukaryota > Viridiplantae > Streptophyta > Magnoliopsida > Solanales > Solanaceae > Solanum > Solanum ossicruentum. The sequence goes on from JAOTQR010079554.1 coordinate 231, forward strand.
GGGGGAATTATTAAAAGAAAATCCGACTGAGTGGGGTAAAAGAAGAATTCGCATGAATTTTTACATGGGTCATGGAGAGGATGTGATTTTACACTTTGTTAAAAATAAATCTTTTTTTTGTCAAGGGGATGAGCGTCGCGGAGAGGACGCGAAAACCCCTCTGCCATAAACAGCAAAAAAATATTTTTTCGTTTGGGGCTCGAAAAAATTGACTTAACACCTAAACATGCTAAATGATATTACAACAATTGATTTTGACCAAAAAAAATCCAAAGAATAACAAATGACTTAATGGAAAATTGAAATAAAAAAATTGCACTGTTTTGACTCCTAGCCCACAATGCGGACCGGTGTATTTTTATTCAATTTTTCATTTTCTGATTTTTGCTGGACTTAAAGTCATGAAAAACATTTTTTTAATATTTATTTATTTATTTAATACTAATTTTTGGAAATTGAAAAATACGAAAATAAAATAAAATAGAAAAATATCACCTCCTCATAGGTTGCCTCCCATGTAGCACTTAACTTAGCTCTATGGCACGATCTAAAGAATGAAAAGAAAGTAACAACTCCTAAATGTCATGTAGCCTCCTTCTTAGTAATGTGATGTACAACACATCGATAAACAAGACTCCACATCGACACGACCTTGTAGACTCCCTAGGATGACCCACTCTGACGCCACTTCTGTCACGCCTCGAGTCCCATTAGGGCGAACCGACACCCGTTGTCGATAAGGCTCGGGAGAACCAACCTATATCTATGCACTTTTTAGACATATTATAAGGGATTTCTATATTTCATTGTGCCTTTAAGAAAGTCAATAGTAATAACAAGTCAAAAGAAAATGCATATGGCTAGGTCGTTGGGCAATGGTGTCTAAGGTATGAGACATGACCATACTTTAGTTTATATAGTCTACAAAACCTCTAGATAAGAGAAAGCATCATATAAGGGTCAGGATAGGCCCCGCCTCGACTAACTGTATAATACAAATATATAAGCTCTAGACACACACAAAGCTCAGAAACAACTTAGAGCTTATAACAGCAGCTGGATGTCCTGTACTCTACTAGGGAGATCTACTATCACCTGTACCTGTAGCATGAAATGCTGGTCCCCCATAAGGGACGTTAGTATGAGATAATGTACTGAATATGTAAGGCAAAAAGTACTATATATGACATAACAACTCAAACGAAATTATGCACTGGTGTAGGATAAGAGACCACCTTTGGTTATACTTTGGAATCATGTACTTTATGTTCTTTATTTTACTTTACCTTTATTGTATAATCTATGCACAATTATAATACAAATGACCAACTGATCAGTGGTAAATCTATATCAGGATCGTCCTTGGCTAGGTTCTTGCTTGGCCCCTAGGGCTACCACCCATGATACAATCGTCCCTGGCTAGGTGATGCTTCCACCCCTCGGGCTACCACCCATCAATAAACAATACACTTCATCTTTCAATTACCTTTGAGATTATTCTTTTGGTGGTCTTAATATTGGAGTTGTAGGACTGTTGATGTAGCATATGACATGCAAATAATCATATAGAGTATGTTACATAAATAATGAGATGCGTATGAAATGAAACAACTCATGAACTTTCTTTAGCAACAAGAAGCCATGTAACTTGGTATCCATGTTTATATGATTATTTGAAGGTGATTATATATGGAAACATGTGAACATATGAAATAGTGGAAACATGGTTAATAGTTATGCCGGAGTCGGTAAATGCCTTTATGTACTAAGAAGGGATCTATGTTTCATGCCAAATGATACGAAATCGAGTAGCCTTACATACCTCGTTGTATGACCTTGTTACTACCTTGGAGTGGCTGCGTTTTCCCTCAAATATTTATCTATAGTATATTAGGCAATAAGACTAGTATTAGCAGCAACAAAACACTTCTTGGCAGCCCAATTCCATAAAAATTAACATCCATGCAGCAAACTTTAAATTAGCGAGGCAAAGGCATTTCTTCATCCTTTTCACTTATAATCGTATTTTCTAACAACAATTCTTATGTATATATCATATACATCTTCTTTTAGACTTGTAACAGTCTTAAAACAGCCCATAAGACCTAGCACATAATAATTCCTCTAAACATACAAACAAGCGACACAATGTTACATCTTTTCTCCACACTTCGACGTCAACAATCCTGAATCCATTTTAACTTTACCTAAATTGTTTCCAATATTTTTACCATATAAAACCAATATTAAGATAGTCCACCAATAGTCCCAAAGCAGTGGAAAGTCATGGAACAACATATTACAATTCTACACAACCTACAAATGGACAACATAACGTTATATCCCTTCTCCCCATTTTGACGTCGATAATTCCAAACCTGTTCCAATTTTAACCAAACTGTCCTAAACACATCCATACATAAAAAAAAGTCTTAAAATATTCTTATAAAAGTACCAAAGTAGTCATGAAGGACGTGAGACAATAGCTTTCCATACAACAACCCACAAGTTCATACTAAGAATACAATTACGATATCCTATAAGGACTCACTTTTGTGGACTGTAAAAGTAGTACTGAAGCTTAGTTGTATCACTAACAAGCTTTACCTTGTTAAAAACATAAGTCTTACTTCATAAATCAGCCAACCAATAAAAAAGATCCTCTTTGAACAACAAGAAACGCTCACAACAATACTTAGGACACAAGTTGTCCAGAATTTCCAGCACAACATACTAGCATATACTTCTTATTTTTTATGTAGAAACCATACTAAATACACAACTATAATTTCTTACCTTTGCCTTGAAGATTCAGATTTTCCTTCAAGAGCCTTAGAGGATTGTATTTGCAACTTGGTAAAGTGAATAGATAGAAGACAAGAGTCTTTAGGAAAGCTGAAAAATTGTCTCAAGTGGAATGACTTTAGGGGCTGCTTTGGATCCGTTTTTAAAGACTTCTTTGACCAATTTTCTCTTGCACTTTTGACTAGATAATGATACCTATCAATACACTTGTGATTCAGCATCTTATCCCTTAGAATTGGGCCTAAATAGGTCTCCAAATTAACGGGCCTTTTGCTGCCCATTCTTCTCTTTCCCTTCAATTACTTTGGGAAAATTTTTTAAATGAATTGGGATGGGCTTGGCCCTATTTTCTATGCTTCCTAAACTGAAAATTCAATTCATTTATGATGTCAAAACATGAGATAAATTTACCCCGTTAACATGAACTTTATACATAACCAAACTTTGATAAATTCAACGTCGGGCCTCGTCTCTGTTTAGCTAGCAAATTTAAGCTAAGTAAGTAGGTGACTCACCAACTAGCTTATTAAGTCCTACAAGTACCTCAACTCTCTCACTTTGTTTAGGGCTGTGATCTCCTCAATTTAACACAAAACATGTATACATTCGACCCTCTTAAGTGTTAGACGCACATATCGTCCATTAACACGAGATTTAAGCACTTTTAAAAATTGGCGCTAATTTAACCAAATCATATCATGTTTCATTTAGATAGCATTAGTACATGTAAAATGTGGGGTGTTACAGAAGCTTTTGCTAATGTTCAGTTTCCTAGTGAATCTGCTTCGTTCATGGTAAAAAAAAAACAAGGACAGACAATTCAAAAAAATGGTAAGCCAATTAAGAGAAATGATTTTTCACCATAACAACTTGGGAATTCTGGTCCTCAAATAGTTGGAAATCAATTGCACAAAGGCAAAACAAGAAGGGTCAAATACAATCCTACTATGAGCTGCAGTTATTGCCTAAAGATAGGGAATGTGAAAGATGATTGCTACAGGTTGATAGGGTACCTAGATGACTTCCAATTTATGAACTCAAGAGAGCATCATCAAAATATGAAAGCGAATTCAGCAATCATAGGAGAAATAAATGAAAAGTGCATCATCACACATAACAAGTATAGTAGCATGAATAGTCAAAATTCACCAAAGAACATGTGTCACAAATCATGAACATATACAAGAAAATGGGACAAGAAACAACATTAGGATCTGAGATCAATGTGAATTCAATGGCTGGTACTATACTTAAGTATTCTAGATCTTACTTTAAAACCATGAACTCTGACACTGGGATTATTGATTCTGGTGCCCCCGAGCATATATGCTACGATTCTAATTCTTTTCTATTTTTAACTCCTCTTCCTGTCCCTTGGAATATCAGTTTGCCTAACTCAATTAAGATAACAGTAACTCAGATAGGAAGTGTTTCCATTCAGGCTCACCTTACTCTTAAAGTCACGACCCGAGCCTAGGATCTAGATGTGACACAACAAATGGGGAACCCGAAAGGACTCCAAACAAGCCTCTTAGCATATTTTTCACACAACCTTAGTTGTAAAACAAAATAAACAACAACAAGAGATAAATCAAGAGGGGAAGTGGGACCAAGCGAAGTCTTTAATATTCATAATAGCGTAAAAGAGCCAAGCTCAAAGCATAAATATATCATAATATCCAACAGCACCTCTAACATGGAATGGAGCGCAGGCCAAGACACTTTCCATGCTCACCCTCAGGGTAATATGTATTCAACATAATAAGTCCCAAATTGCAAGGGTAACACAGATAGTGTTCTTGAACTTGAGGACTCACCAAAGCTTATCTCCGAAATGTCAACTAGCCATGTAGAGGATGATCAAAAGGTGCTCAAGTCCCTACATGATAATATCTTATAGGCATAGAATATGAGTTAGTTCGTTTGAATATACTAAGTATGTGGGATGCAGTGCAACAAGACATAAACCAATATAATCAAAATGCATAATCATATCAATGCATGCATAATCTAAATATGGCATGCATGATCAATTATCATAATAAAATATGCTTGTAAATCATTCATCTTGCATAATATATATAACATACATATGTGGGAGAAGACCTTAACCGACATGAGTAAGACCAAGCAATCTAAAACTTGGAATTCCAATGATTACCCCTCATCAGTAAGGAGGTGATCTACTTGACAAGGTAAACTACACTTCACATTATGGGAACATGACCCATTTCGTATGAAGTAACCCTCCTTATGGGAACATGACCCATTTCGAAAGGATTTCATGATAAAGTGCACTAGATAGATACACTAGAATAGCAAGGGTAATAAACATGATCCTATGTTGGCACATAGCTTGAGGAAAGGAGTATGGACCCTTGAAGATATTCCACGCCGACATCCAATCTATCAGTGTTAAGTCTAATCTCACAGAATACTTGAAATAATCATACTTTAATCATAACATGAATAGCTTGTAAGAACATAACTTGAGTAGCTCATACACATGCTTGACCTCTAGTAGTGAGTGTTACTTGAACATGAGGATAGATTATAATCATACACGAACCCTTGCTTTAACATGAATGGCTCACCAGAGGTAAAAATCTTGAAGTAGGGCTTAACTTGATACTTGTAACATTATAGATACTTTTAATGAATTCAATACATGCTTAAAAGCCCTTAATCATCATGAAGTCACTTGACTTGTAAATCATATAATAGATTCATCAATAACTTGAGAATTTTTTACTTGACATTTTATCAAACACTTGGTGGGTTCATGATACTAGTTCAAAACCATGCAACTCGAGAGTAAAATAAGATGAGAAAACTTAATGCAAATCAACCCACCAACGTATAGTAAAACCCTCAGTTAAATTACCTTGAAATCCATCATCATAACTCATAATATGTCATAGTTTCATAGCTCAAAACATAACTACTTCATGGTATAAACTTGAAATAGATAGTCATGCATAATCAATCAATATTTCATAAAACCCCAACATGATTCATGCTCATAATTCATAATAATAGATACTCATAGGACCCAATGGATGAAACCCACATACCTCAAACTTCTGCTTTCTTGAGATGAGCTAGAAAGAAACATAGATATTGAAGTGAATCTTTGAGTTCCAAAGTAAAGTTTGAAATCCTTGAATTTATAATGAGATATTTGGTTAAGCCTTAGAGAGGTTTTTGAGAGGGTCTTGAGTGATATAGAGTTGAAAAATGGCTAAGCATGGGTGGTTTCATGTATATGTGGACATGGGGCTATGACCCCAATGCCCTTGGTTCATAGGAAAAATTAAGGAAAAAGTTGTATTGGTCCCATCTAATCCACTTTACGGACCCATCATGGAGGAAGAAATAACATTGATCCATGCCCCTGGCACATCGCGGCCAGGCGCGGATGCTCTCTAGAAATCATAAAGTAGCGAAAATTATTTTTCGCTACTGGGTAATTAAATTTAAAATTTATATTCATATACATTTTTTTCTTTGATTTTGTATCGTACATGTCGACAAACATAAGTAATTAATAAAAATATCAGTTATGACAGGATTATCGTTTAAATTTTGCTTATACGTGCAAAATTGTGAGAAACTTACCTTAATTTGAATTCTTGAGCTGAAGCATGCTTCTGCTGCATTTTATTTTCACACCATTATTATTTCATTTGATTGTAAAAAATTAGACCTATTTCAGGCAACCCTTATTTAATTATAATATAAAAATAAAAGAGAGAAAAATATGCACTTTCCATGATTTATAAATTTCGAAATGGTGCTTTTCATCTTGCATGCACTAGTATCACTATTCCAAAAGTCAACTCTTAAACTAGTTTGCCTCAATAGTTTGCTTGGAACCAGTGGATTATCCATTGAAGCACCACATGAAGAATTTATATATATCAACTTGAAAATAAAATAAATAGAAAAATACCAATGGTGTCTAAAAAGCTCAAAAAATAGAAAAATGCCAATAGAGTGCAAAATTAAGCATTATTAGTTTTTTTAAAAAAGGGAAAGGCTCAAAAATTACATCAAAATTTGAGAAAAGACTCATTTATTTCATCTGTTAAAAGTTTGGCCCTATCTATGCCATTACAAATTGAGAAAAGAATCATCTATGACATTATTGTTTAACTTCGATTTTGTAAAGCCACTAAAATAACTTTTTAACACTTCTAAATTAGAGCTTTGGATCAAATGTAGTCTTTTTGGTCATTCTTCTTCAAGAATGCCTAGAATACAAGAAGAACACCAAGAACTCCAAAATTTTTAACTTCTTCAAATTTTCACGAAACTACCCCAAATTTCAAGAGTAGCGTTCCTTTGAGCTAGATACCAGAACTCAATATATTTTGAGCTCAAATTCAACCGAACTCAATAAAACATAGTTGAATTTTTTCTTCAAGTGAGTCTTGTTGAGTTAGGTTGAATCCAAGCTCAAAAGATATTGAGTTTTGCTATCTCTCTCAAAGAAACGCTACTCTTGAAATTTGAGGTGATTTCGTAAAGATTTGAAGAAGTTGAAAATTTTGAAGTTCTGGTGTTCTTTATGTGTTCTTGAAGAAGAAAGAGTAAAAATGTATATTTGATACAAAATTATAAGTTAAAAGTGTTAAAAGTAATTTGAGTATTTTTGTAAAATGGCATAGATGAGCCAAACTTTCAACAGATGGCATAAATGAGCCTTTTCTCAAAGTTCGACGGCATATTTAGGTCTTTTTCCTTTAAAAAATAATATGTCAATATCTATGTATTAGGAAAATATTATATTTGTGTATCCAAAAAATTAACATAACTACAACTAGACTATATTTATATATGGATAAAAATTGATACAATTATTATCAAAAGAAGTTGTATTTGTAATACTTACTTTAAGGTAGATACTATATTCAAACACTTCTTAGAAAAATTTTGATATAGATTATATTCGAATATTTAATTTAGAATGATATAATGTGTAACTATATATCTGTATTTCAATTTCAAAGCTAATATGTGAATGCATAAGAAAATTGGGAAATAAGAAGGTGAGTGGGTGTGATATAAAGGCATGTGGATATAAGTTGCTTGAGTAGTATATGTATTTTTCATGTATAATTGTGAGAGAAAGAGATTGAGAAGAAAGGGTACATGATGCAGAGGCAATAAACCATAAGTTAAAGTTATGTTCAATGTTTCTTCCATTAGCCTAGTGTTCAACATTTTACAATATTCATTTTATTTTAACACGAATTATGAATGTGCAAAAAAAAAGAATATTTTATGAAATTAAAATACATGAAAATAACATAATTACAAAACCAAGGGCAACAATGTTGGATAAAGAGTGAGGACTAAGATTACTCCACTTTCACAGATAGTTATGCTATGCAACATTAGGAGAGAGAAAGACATTGAAATACCTTCTATTATTTCTACCTTAGTTTCATCTTGATTTTCTCTCTTACTTCTTCTCCATGTTATTTGACTTAATTCTGTATTCAATAAAATATGAACAATATATACTATTAAAGAAATAATAATAGTAAAATAAAATAAAGAATGAAAAATGGAACCTACTAATCACAGTGTATCATTAAAAAATATTCTCAAGTACTTGATTTTATGAAATATAGATAGACCAATTTACTTTAGTAAAATAATGATAGCTCAAATTTGGATGAACTTCGAACTCACTCAAAAAATGCAATTCAAACTTGAGGTTTTATGAAGAAGAGTAGAAAAATAGAAAAATTATAGTTGAAAAATGAAAGAAAACCTCTTTGTTTATAAACAAAAGAGTAGTATGACCAAACACTTATTGTGTCTTATCAGAAAAGCTACAATCTTTCAAAAAGACTTTCATTTCTTATTCACAAATTATAAAACTCAGCACTCCACCCCCCTCCCACCACTACTACCACTACATAAATGGATAATGACTATAAGAAAAAGGATTACATACATTTACAATGAAAAAATTCAGGTCCTATGAATGAAACTATGGGATGTTACATAAAACGAACCCAAAAAATGTCCTAAAATGTGCTTCAAAAGTGCATGGAATAATAATTTTCATATATATCAAATTTTGTGCGTTATTTATAAAATTTGACTTAATATTCTTGTTCAGGGGGCAAAATTGAGTGGGGCATGGGTCTAACCTGAAGTTTAGAACAACCGTAGAAAAATTGAGTGGGAAATGGATCTAACCTGCCAACTGTTTGATAAAATGTCCGATTATGATTTCTTGAAGAATTGAAGGTCCAATGCATGTCTTATGAGTTAAATAACTTTATGATGAGTATGAGTTATTGAATATGCTATGAATATATGAAATCATCCATGTTTATACAAGTATGAAGCTAAGCCTTTTTTAAATATTTTACCTCTTCTGAGCCTTTTGATGTTAATGTAAGGGTAATGTTGATGATGATGCGTTCTTATGTAGAAGTTAGGCTCACCATTTGAGATCAATGATGTTAAGAGCTATTCGTGTCATGTTTCTATGTTTATTACTAGCTATTAAAATGTGATTATCTTATATATTCTGTGAGATTAGACTTAGCACCGAGTGGACTAGAGGCGAGTCCCCAAGTCCTAAAACTATGTGCCACTGTAGGTAAAAGGATTAGGGGTAAGTCCCCTATGAGGGTTTGAGGAGAGTACCCGAGTCCAGGTTTGAGGCGAGTACCAGAATATAAGAACTAGAGGAGAGTATCCAGTTTACATAAGGCTTAGTAGATCCACTTAGTCATTGAAACGACCATAAAAAGTGTCCAAAAATGTGCATCAAAATGCCCAGAATTTTAAATTCGACATATCTCAAAATCCATTTGTTATTTTGAAAATTTGACTTCACATTCTTTTTCAGGGGGTCCAAATTAGGAAAAGAAGGGTCTAACCTCGATTTAAGAACGAAAGCTTAGCAATTATGAAATTCGAAAGTTCAAATTCCAGTAGCATTTGCGCGTTCATAGCACGATGCACACCAACCTTATTTTGGTGCAAGTTTTCAATTTCGGTCCAAGATTTTAAAGTCTTGGGCTCAACCCTTCCCACATGAGAAAACACCGATACTTAGCATTATTTCACCCTCATATCACCCAAGACTTTTCCCAATACTCACTCAAACCCTTAGTCTTATATTTCTCTCAAGATTCAAGTCTCAAACCTTCATCCAGATTTCAAGGTTCTGTTTCAAGCTTCAAGCTTCCATTTTCATTCTTCATCAAGAGCTTTTACAAAGCTAAGGTATGTGGCTTATAGATATTGGGTCCATCCACCCATGGTGCCCTAACCTCTTTTTTACTCAATTTGCATGATTTATAGTTGATTTTGACAAACGGGTTTACTAGATGAACATGTCTATGAACTATGTTAAACCGATGCAAAGTTGTGACTGTTTTGCTTTATTTTAAGATATAAATCTTGGATCTATTGTAAGAG
>JAOTQR010079555.1:0-10487 GCA_025774065.1 Solanum ossicruentum
GTGAAGGTGTCAGGATCAGAATCATCTGAAGAACCAGGTCGACCAACTGGTTTCTTGGAACTAGAGGACAATGTAGACCTATAGCTGGATTTCTTAGGTAGAGAGTAGGGTGACCAGGAAACAGGACGAGGAGATTTAGGAATCACATTCTTATGAACCCCATTGACAAACCCTACGTAGAAGAATATCATGCCTTGGTGGATGGGGTTTAGAAAAGGTGGATTCAGAGATCTTGGAGTTTTTTCTATGCTTGGAGAGCTTGATGAAAAACTTGTTCTTCCTATATTTTATGATCACGGGTCTGGGGTACTCTTGAAGGACTAGAAGCAAGAACCCATCTAGGAGAGGGAAAATCATCGATCACTTCAATGGGTTCACCTGAAGTTCTGCATAACCTACATCTTACCTTTTTGGGGATGAGAGTTGCAATTGCCATGTCATCCACAGACACGGCTTGTAAAGGAAAGATTTCTATCCCTAAGGAAGAAGCAGGGACAAAATAGGAAGGAGATGAAGCAAACAGACAAAACTTACTCTGGAAGGACCCCCATTCTGCAAAATTAGAGAGATGAAATTGCAAAGGAGGAGGGATATTTGCTAACTCATGAACACATGGCTTGAGATTCGGGTGAGGACTACTCAAGAGTATCAGAAGAACTAGTGTTGGGGGATGATGCCATTGCATATGAAAAAGAAGAGAGTGTTTTTCCTTTTCTGTTTTTTTCTCCTTTTTTTGGTTTTTGATTATTAATAGAGCATGAATAAAATATGAGATATGAACCATATTAAATATAGATGAAAAAGAGGAGTCTAAAAGGAAGAGGGCGTGATGTTAAAGGACTAGACAACTGAAAAGAAATACAACAGATAAAGTAGGACTCATTTGTATTTTGACGGCAAGGAAGGGGACTGAAGAAGTAAATAGGGAGAAACAAAATAGACTTCCTGTTTCACTGATGCAGGAGTAACTTTATCACATTTATACTTTCATGCCTAACAAGAGTGATGTTGATCATTTGTTCTTTTGAGCTCTGTAAGCTGCATACTTTAATATATACACATGTGAATGTTAGACAATTTGCATAAAATAGAAGACACACATTTTCATGTGATAAACTAAATTGAGAAACTCTTCAAGAAATCATAAATAAGAGAAATATTTTCTAGCCAATCATTGAAGGGAGTTTATGCAATCTTAATCATCCATAGGTCTAACCTGATTTTTTCAAAGTGTTCTTTACTTAATGTTTTAGTATGGATGTCAGCTATTTGATTTTTAATAGGACAGAACATTATTAGGGCAAAACATTTTTCAACATTGTCATGAAGAAAATGATGTCTTATGTCAATATGTTTTGTCCTTTGGTGCTACACTGGATTCTTTGCTATATTAATGTCACTGGTGTTATCACAAAAGATAGGAACACAACTAATATCCATACCAAAATCCCTCAGTTGTTGCTTAATCCAGAGATGCTATGCACAACATGATCCTGTTATTATATACTCAGCCTCAGCAACTGACAAGGCTACAAAGTGTTCTTTCTTAGTGGATCATGAAATCAAACATGTTGCAAGAAAGTGATCCATACATATAGTGCTTTTTTAGTCCACTAAGTAGTCAACATAATCATTATCTGCATATCCCACATGATTGAAATTACTCCCCTTTGAGTACCAAAGCCCCAAATCTGTAGTCCCCTTGAGGTACCTGAAAATTCTTTTAACAACTTTCAAATAGAATTCTTTAGGAGAGGATTGAAATATTGCACAAAGTCCTACACTGAATACAATATCTGGGTGACTATCTAGGTGACTAGAAGTGAGATACAAAAGAGACTCAATCATGCCCCTATATACTTTGTTCAACAGATGAACTTGTTTCATCCATGTACTACTTAGTGGTTGTGGCAATTGGAGTGTCAATCACTTTAGCATCCTCCTGTTTGTATTTCTTAAGCAGCTCCTTCAGATAATTCTATTGATGAATCAAGGTTCCTGTAGAGTTTGGTTAATCTGTAGTCCTAGAAAGAAACTTAGTTCCCTTATCATGCTCATAAAACTCACCATTCATCAACTTGGTAAATTCTTGAGTCATGAATATATTTGTTGACCTAAAGACGATGTCATCCACATATACCTACACAATTAACAAGACCTTCCCATTTGACTTTCAAAACAGGGTGTTGTCAAGCTTACCTCTTGTGTGTCCATGTTGTATCATGAATTTGGACAATCACTCATACCAGGCATGAGGTGCTAGATTCAACCCATACAGGGCCTTGTCTAGCTTATAGACATGATCGGAAAAGTCAAGATTCTCAAATCCAGGTGGTTGTTTCACATATAATTTCTCCTTCAGTATCCATTCAGGAATGTACTCTTTACATCCATTTGGTAGAGAGTGAATTCTTTGAGCACAACAAATGCAATCAGCAATCTGATTGCTTCAAGTCCTGCCAATGGTGTAAAGGCCTCATCATAGTCTATTCCTTCTTCTAGATTATATCCTTGGACCACCAGTCTGGCCTTATTTCTTGTAACTATTCCATGCTCATCAAGCTTATTCCTAAAGACTCATTTTGTGCTAATGATTATTCTTCCTTCTGGTTTGGGCACAAGATGCCACACCTTCCTTCTTTCAAATTGATTGAGTTCTTCTTGTATGGAAAGTATCTAATCCACATCCAATAGGGCTTCTCCCACCTTTTTTGGTACCATTATTGATAGGAATGCCTAGAATGCACACAGTTCAATCTTGATCTCATTGTGATTCTAGAGTTCAGATCAATGGGGACATTTCCTATAGGTTGTGAATCCTGATGTTTGTAGCTTTTCACCATTGTCCATCAGCTGCAGACTTTGATTGAGTAGATCTTGGATCAATAGATTGATTTTCTGATTCTATTGTTCCCCCTTACTATGTGCTCTCTGGTTGTCCTATAGATGCACCAAGTAGAATGGTGTATTCCTCTATATCGTGTTCCAACTCATAGTCATCGTGCATGTTAGTCTCAAACACATAACTATTTTCATCAAAAACAACATGAATGCTTTCTTCAACACAATTAGTTCTTTTGTTCAGTACTCTATAGGCTTTACTACGTGAAGAATATCCTAAGAAAATACCCTCATCACTCCTAGCATCAAATTTTTCAAATTATCTTTACCATTATTATGAACATAGCATTTACAGCCAAAAGTCCTAAAATGGGAGATATTTGGTTTTCTTCCTTTGAGTAATTCATAGGGAGTTTTCTTTACCATAGGCCTTAACATGCATCTATTGAAAATATAAGCAACTGTATTTATGGCTTCAGCCCAAAATGTTTTTGCCAGATTGCTAGCAATTATCATTATTCTTGCTATATCTTTTAAAGTCTTTTTTTTTTTTCATTTCTACTACTCTATTTTGTTGAGGAGTCCTTAAAGTAGAGAAGTCATAGTCTATGTGTTGAACAAAATTTCAAAAATTTAGCATTTTTGAATTCAGTTCCATGGTCAGATCTTATGGACATGAAGACAGTCTCTAATTTCTTGAGAAAAATAGAGAAGACATCTAAAGACTCTTCTTTAGAAGTTAGAAAGAGTGTCCAGGTAAATCTTGAGTAATCATTAAACAATAACAAACATATACATTTTACCTCATCTGTGTTTCACCATCATGGGTTCACATAGGTTGATGTGAACCAATTCTAAGCACTTGGTAGTACTTACCTGGTTCTTTGACTTGAAAGATGATCTTACTTTCTTCCCCCTTATACATACACTGCATACTTTGTCATCTTTGGACTTAGTCTTAGAAAACCCTGCAACTATGTCCTTTGATGTCAGTGTATTCAAGTGCATTAGAATTGCATGTCCAAGTCTTTTGTGCCAAAGTAAGGGATCATTGGTAATAGCGCTCAAGCATTTAAATGCATACCCGGCATCCTCGTGATGTAGTCTTGTACATATTTGTATGCCTTTTGGCAATCAGAATTATCTCCTTTATGTCTAGCTTTTTAATCCTGCAGCTTACAGAAGTGAAGTTTACTTTGTTACCTTTATCACAAAATTGAGATATGCTCAACAAGTTGTGCTTCAATCCATCCACATGATAAACCTCTTCCAAGGTGGCCTTTGATTCACTTCTTCCAGTCTTTTCAACTCCTACAATAGTTCCCTTTTTTCCATCTTCGAAGGAAACATTTTCTCCTTTGAAAGGTGTGAGTGAAAGCAATTTGTGTTTATCTCCAGTTATATACCTTGAGCAACCACTATCTATGTACCAATGCTTGCTTCTTTCACTACTACATGAAAACAATTCAAGGGTTAGTTTTAGGAACCCAGACTAACTTGGGTCCTTTCTTATTGTAAAAAGGGTGAATAAGATCCCTTTTAGCCTTGCCTTGCAACACATTCCTTGACTTGTTCCTTTTATCATTTTAAGGACACCTTTTATGCAGAAGGTTTGTGTTCCTGTTCCTCACTCTATTTGCAACTGAACACTCAATAGTTAGATGTCCAATTTTTTCACAAAGATAGCATAAGTTAGTAGCAGTGACATTCTCCTGACAGAACCCTATTCTAGTTTTCTCACTATGACTCCTACTTCCCAGATGGTTCACTATTCTTGAAGACTGAGTCCACCTATTTTCCCTTTCTAGATCCATTTTTAGGTTGGAAATTTCGTGAGTTAATTTTTTAACCTTTTCTTTTTCACCAAAAAACTCAATTTTACATTCTTCCAACTCAATTGCAACCTTTTGGTGTTCCTCACTCATTTTAATTTCGCCTTTTTAAGTGACTGTCAGTTTAAAAATTTTAGATTTTAAGTTTAGCACAAGTGCATCAAGCTTTTCAGTCTGCTTCTTCAATTTGAACTTCTTTTCATTAGCTTCATTCAGACAATTTTTGGCCTCAAGGTATTCAAATTTTTTATCTGAAAAATCCTAATATAGGTTCTAGAATTAAGGCAACCCTTTTGACAAAACTCATTCTAGCACTGAAATTACCTCTCAGAACTATTGGAACCATCAGCAATCCGAGTATCGAAACTCGAATTGTTGACCAAAGTGAAATTTGAGCCAAACTTTAATCAAATTTTCAACTCTAGACCTAAAATCCGCATAACAACTCTAAATATGGTTCCAACAACTCTCCTAGACCTTTTTTCGTATTTCAAAACTGATGGCATCGACAGTATTCTATTTTGACACTCGAATCTTCGAATGACTCAAAAATTTAAAATTTGGAAACTTAAGCCTCCAAAGCTCACTTCTTTAATTAGTAAAATCTCAAATTTTTACAAGATTTATAAAAATCAACTTTCAAAATCATTCAAATATAACCCAAGGAAGCTATTGAGAGGGGTAAAATGGTATTTTTATTTAAAAGGTAAAAAAATGACCTTCAGGGTCATTCACACTATCCTAATGGGGACCCTTCCATCATGGTTGGTTGCATAGTGTCAAAAACTCGGGCTTTGTGTTCCAAACTTCCATTTTGCAAGAGACTCTCAAATCTTGATATTATAAAATAAACCCTTTGTGCTAAGATCAATTAGAAAAGTTCTATTCGCCCAAATTAGATTCTATAAAGCCGTATGAGCTCCTTATTATTTTGGCTATCACCTTGAAAGATCAAACTCATAAATTAACCCCTAAAACTTTAATGAACGTTAGCAAACCTCACTTAACTCAAATTTCATTCTACTCTAGCCTATGGTCAAAATTTTTAAGTTACCACTCAAAAGTTTTTTGACCCAATTTTTTCCCCCATTAACCTATCCATAAAGACGAGGACATATCATTACAATAATTTATCATTAAGATGTTAGTAAAATTGTTTGGAGATAATAGAATTTAGTAAAATTTATTATTAAATATAAATAACAATAAAATTGTTTGGAGATAATAGAATTTGGTAAAATTTATTATTAAATATAAACAACAATAATTTTATTGTTCATTAATGACATAAATTATTTGACATTAATTTTTATTATATTAAGTATATAATAGATGATTGTTTTTTACATTACTTTTTTGAATAAAAATAATGATATGCATGAAATTACCTATTTACATACTGTAAAATATAATTCAACTCTAAGTTATTATTTTTAAAATAATTATGTAGTTGTATGTGATGAACACAATGAGCTTTTAGCAAAGAAGGCTTTGAAAGTGGGAGCTAGTCTTTTTATAAAAAGGCCACTTAATGAGGAAATTATGAAATACTTATGGCAATTTGTATCCAATCAAAAAATACAAAAAGAGAAAGCAAGGAAAGAATCAGAAGATGGATCTCTGATGAATGTTAATGATGTTAATGTGCCTAATATTGTAGAAAAAAACAATAATAGTCATGAGGTTGAAAATGTTATTTTATCAAATGGAGAATGCAAGTTGAGGAGAAAGAGTAGAAGAAAAAATGGAAAAGAGACTAATGAAGGCAAAAGTCAAAACTGTACTAAAGTTGTAGGTTAATTTATAGTTGGTTACACACTATCCTAATGGGGATCCTCCCATCATGGTTGTTTTCATGGTGTTAAAAACTCGGGCTTTGTGTTCCAAATTTTTTGCAAGAGACTCTCAAATTTTGATATTCCAAAATCAATCCTTTGCGCTAAAATCAATTAGAAAAGTTCTATTCGCCCAAATTAGATTTTGTAAAGTCATATGATCTACTTATTATTTTGGATATTATCACCTTGAAAGATCAAATTAATAAATTAACTGCCAACTTTAGTACAGTTTTGGCTTTTGCCTTCAGTAGTCTCTTTTCTATTTTTTCTTCTACTCTTTCTCCTCAACTTGCATTCTCCATTTGATAAAACAACATTTTCAACCTCATGACTGTTATAGGTTTATTCTTCAATATTAGGCACATTAATATCATCAACATTCATCAGAGATCCATCTTTTTGATTCTTTCCTTGCTTTCTCTTTTTGTTTTTTTTTTTTCCGAATACAGATTGTCACAAGTATTTCACAATTTCCTCATTAAGTGGCCTTTTTATGAAAGACTAGCTCCTACTTTCAAAATCTTCTTTGCTAAAAGCTCATTGTGATCATCATATACAACTGCATAATTATTTAAAAAAATAATCAGTTAGAGTTGAATTACATTTTACATTATGTAAATAGGTAATTTCATGAATATTCATTATGTTTATTGAAAAAAAGTAATGTAAAAGAATCATTTATTATATACTTTTATGTTTATTGAAAAAAAGTAATGTAAAAGAATCATTTATTATATACTTAATTATAATAAAAATTAAAGCTTACATATACCCCGGGTAAAAGCGAACTGTATTGCATTCCCAAGCATCCCTACCTCTTCCATTCAAAGAAAATTGTTCACTGAGATGAGAGCCTCCATGTATACTATAGCGGTGGCCTCAAAAATCAACACACTGATGCCACGATGGCCTCGTGGACCATGTGAATGTCGAACAGCTCTCACTAAAGTGTAAGAGCTGAAATACTCGGGCAGTTCCTGATTTCCCATTCCAATCCACCTTTCATTGCCATCTTTCTTAAGCACCATGTTCATAATAATCACCACTAGTGGGCACAATATTACCTTATCTTCAGATTTAATACTATCCCATTATCCATACACCACATCTGCAGGTAGCGCTGAAGTTCCCCTTAGACGCAGCTCCTCCTCCAAATGTTGAGCGAGCTCTCTGTGTAATTTAATCTTTGATCCACCTTTTTTTTGTGTGTGGGAAACCAATATGTGCAACCTTGTATACCACGCAATTGCACCTGGACCACCTTTGCAGGCAAGGTAGTGTCACTGTCGTTCAGTATCATTAATTTTAGTAATATCCAACTTGTCAAGACTTTCTAAAAATTTCTTAAACCAATGAATTTTCTTGTGCTCCTCATAACTCTTTTCTTTCACATAAACGTCATCGCCACTCAGACATCCATCTTCATCACTGTCATCATCAGACAAATCCAATTCATTTTCCTCCCCATTAGATTCACAAGCCACATCATCATAAAAAACGGGAGAATTGGATGATCCAACATTTTTACACAATCCCTATTTTGAAATGGGATTTTGAGGAATCTATTGCTTCTTTCCAGCATACACAACCCATCTGTCATTTCGATCCAATTCTCTAACACTTGCATTTATCTCATCGTCAAATGTGGTGGAGATAGCTTTCTTCTTTGCTGGTTCATTACAAGGCTTAACAACTTCTTTCTTGCTGCTAGAACTTATATTTGAATGAAATAAATAATTTGAAAAAAATTGGCTCAAGAATGAAGAGGTTGGGTGGAACTGCTAGTCTCTCTACTTTGGATTTATCTCTTTGGTTCCTTCTTTGGAATCCTAATTCACAGGACTACAAATAGTAACAAATAGTCTATGCTACATTTTTAAAATAGGAAAAATTATAATATACAGATGATAAAACGTAAAGCAATTTAAAGGATTCCCATAAAACATTAACCACTAGTTGATATTTCCCTTTCAGGACATACAATTTAGGCAAAAATTTGAAATTTCCTTTTAATTTTCTCACTGTCTTGAGCTCTATAATAATAACCTATTTTCACCTAATTAAATTTATACTAGTTTCACTGCATGTGCGTCGCACGTATATGTTTTGCCTGAAAATACAAATTGTCGAATACTATTTAGCGTCAACACTGGATAACCAAATTTACATGAAAGAATATTATTGATCCTTCTATGAATGTTGAATGTGGATGGTCCTAACATTATTTATTTGCCCGAAACTATACAGATGACCAATAATAATTGTATCTTACTGCACATGTGTTGCATGTGTATACACAATCTGAGAGTGCATATTCTTGTAAATAATAGTAATTATTTATAATAACATTCAATGTTTCAATTTAAAAAAAAAATTTACAAAAATAATTATAGCAAAAGTTTGATAAACAATTTTACACGAAAGAATATAGTAAATCTTATTAATGTCAATTCATAAAATACATTTATCGTGAAATAGTACCAAAATAAGTGTAGCATAGTTTTGAATAACTATTGTTAGACGAAAAAATATAGTAGAGACTCCTATAAAACCTGAATGTAGAGGGTCATATCAGCTTTTATTTATTTTATAATCTTTTATTTATGTCAAACATTGAGCCTATGAATTCTAAAGAATCATATATATGTCCATCCAATATCGATGTTACTAGTCCTACGCATGTTCGTTGCATGTATCCCCTGCTAAATTCTTAAGAATAGATGTAACTGTGAAAAGACCAATAAGTCACTATGCTACTACTACTGCAAAGTTTAAGTACTATTGAAAAAGTTTTCACTAACTATTCTGTTTTTGGGAATATTCAAGTACTATTGAAGATTCTTAACTAATTATTTTGTTTTGGGGAACATCTTATCTTATATATTTATATATATATTCTCAACTCTGCTTTAAATTTGAATAGGTCCACATAAATCCATGCGAACCAATTCTAAGGGCCTTGTAGTACTGACTTGCTTCTCCTGCTCGAAGAAGGATCTGACTTGCTTTCTTTTTGCACAAGCTTCACAAATTTTGTTGTTAGAAAACTTCATTTTGACAAACGCCGGACGAGGTCCCCAACTACAAGCTTGTTCAGTTAGGGATGGATTAACATAAACAAGTCGTTTGTGCCACAACTCAGTGTTTTCACTTTGAGCACTGAGACATATAAATTTATCACTTTGCACAGAGTCAAGATCAGCTACATACATATTTTCTAATCCTTTTTCCAATAAGGATTACTTCTTAAGGAATCAGATTTATCACTGTGCAATTTTCTGAACAAAACTTTTCTTCATTTCCCTTATCACAAATCTACGAGACACTCAATAAGCTATACTTTAAACCATTGACATAATAGACATTCATAATTGAGTGTTCCAAGGACTTTCCAGTTCTTCTAATACCCATAGTATAACCTTTTTTGTCATTGTCAAAAGAGACACCTCCACCTTGAAGTGTCTTTAGTGAAAGGAAGTTTTCAACATCTCTAGTCATATGCTTTGTGCATCCGCTATCCAACCAACATTGACTTGAGATTCCTCCACTCACTTGCACATACATCACCTATTAGATTTGGGAACCCATTTGAGTTTGAGTCCCTAGTAATTTGATAAAGGAGCAACAAGTGATTTTCTTGCCCAAAAAGGTAGAACTATTTTCTTACCAGAACCAGTCCTTGGTTTTAGAGTAGGGCCTAATTTGGCTTTAGATTTCTTTGTACTAGCATAATTCTTCAAACTTTCCTCAGCCCTTTTCAAGGCGGTCCAATCCCTTTTAAGATGTCCATTTCTTCCACAGTGGACACAGAGAAGATTATAAGCCACAATCATATACTTGCCAGGAGTATTGTTAAACCCCGAAATTTCCTAAGATTAATTATTAATTGGAATAAATTATTGGGATTGAAATATGGCCTAAATTTAATCTATTTGAGGTGCGGGGAGTGTGGAATCAAGTATTTGGCGGATAAAAC